>CM034352.1:43158116-43335651 GCA_019925275.1 Mytilus edulis
TTAGAAATACATAGATGCGTAAAGTGAAGGCATTCCCATTTTATCCATATTTATATTATTAAAATGGGATATTTTAGATGAAGTAATCATGGTGGTAGAACGGCCTTAGTTTTTTGAACGTTTTTTTGTTATCTTCTAGTTCGTTTCTGTGTGTGTTGCATTGTCGTTTGTTTTTTGTTGCACTTCAGTGTTTCTGTTGTTCCGTTGTTTTCCTCTTATAGTTGTTATGTTTCCCTCGGTTTTTGTTTGTAACTCTGATTTGTTTAATCTTAATCGATTTGTGGCTTTCGAACAGCGGTATACTACTAGGTGTGATAACTTCGTACGATCTTTGTTTTCAATTGTCTACAATATGAAATTAAAAGTGCTCGACTTATTTTGAAAAATGTATAGAAACTTCACCTGTTTAGAAGATTCTTTACCACTTGGTTCTTGGACATCCTCATTTTTGTTATTTTTTTTTACCTTATTTGTCTTTCCTTTGTCATTGTCTTTATTTCCCTTGATACGGACTCTATCTTGGCCTTGTAAAGAGGAAACAAAGTACTTGATTAATGATCTAATAGATTTAAGATTTCAATATGCAAGTATTCAACAATTTGAAGAAATCTAACACATTTGCCGTGTCCTTTTTCTGCACAAGTAGATCATATCACTTTAACGAGTAATTCGTATACTTTTTTGATCATTTAGATCGCTTTAAGTTACTGAAGGAACCAAGTACCTGGGATAATCATACGAAATCGGAGTGTCCCATATTCCAAACAATAGACAACAGCATTTGTTCAGCTATAAGTAAAATAATCAACAGATTTCGGCTAAGCTAAAGTAGGTACCAATTGGCATTTTTCATAGTTAAAAAAAATAAGACTAAGACAGGATGCAGCATTAATATTTTTTGACGTGCTTCATGAATTTTGGCATATGATTTAAAGTATTTTCTAAAGCTGAACAATTACACATGTGCAAATAAACTCATCATAGATACCAGGACTAAATTTTATATATACGCCAGAGATGCGTTTCGTCTACAAAAGACTCATCAGTGACGCTCGAATCCAAAAAAGTTTAAAAGCAATTTATGACGCCATGCGGACATTTCACGGCAAATTTCTTAAACACTTGTGTTATGAATTAATACGGGGTCGGCATCGGGCATTTCTGAAAATGAAAATATTAATAAAGCTTTCTTTCAAGGATCCCGAAGGATAAATCTTCAATTCTCGAGTTCCGATAGGTGTGAATCTCAAATTTCCAGAAAAAAAGACCACATCCCGAATTCCCACCATGCAAAAAAAATTAAAGTTCAATCTTGACGTCTGAAAATGATCCTTCCGCCCCTCAAGGAGAAATAAGCTTACTTAGATGTACATGAATATATCAATTTCATAATACTTTTATGTACAACTTGTGTAGACATAAAATGATTTAAGGCAATACAATATTGAACAAACGATCTTATCTTGTTTCATGTTGTGTGTTATCCTATGATAGCTTTTCAGTAGTGTAGTAATTGACATATACGCAGTATACGTCAATATTTTATTTTAATTAGGAACTGTATAATTTCTCCGATTTGTCCTTGTTGGTATCGCAGCCAGTTAATGGTTTAAATGCATATTCATCGTCAACATTCTATCTTGACATATATAACATGCCTCCAATTATTTTCAACAAAAGGTACAAGTAATGCAAATATAATGCAAGTTAATAACACATATTATCTCGTTAATTGCAGATACATCTTGTTTAAACAGCTTATCAAGACGTTAAGCAAAGTATAAATCATCAATATCAAGCAATGTTCTTTACCTGTTTTCTTCTGAACGACACTGTACAGTGCTGTTTCTTGAAATGCAGTGTTGTCGGTTCCATGTTTGTTAAGTCTTTTCTTATCATTAACTTCGTATCCAACTTTCGTGGTGCCTTGACTAAAATTACTCCCCGCAGATTCGTAAAGTATATTGTCCTTTAATCCTTCTACGTTTGTAAAAAAGAAAATGGTATGTATTTTGATACTTAAACTCAATAGCATCCCTTCTATAAGTTTAAAGTGCAAAACTATGGAAAGCCAACGGGGTCAAAATTCTTAATTCGTAACTTGTCAATTCGTAACTTGTAACTGTGTAATTTCTAAATTGTCAATTCGTAAATTGTTAATTTGTAACTTGTTACTGTGTTATTCATAATGCTTAATTCGTAAATTGTCAATTTGTAACTTGCACCTTTGTAGTTTCAACATTCTTAATCGGTAAATTGTCAGTTTGTTACTTGTAACTGTGCAATTTCATAATGCTTCATTCGTAAATTGTCGATTTGTAACTTGTATCTTTGTATCAAAATTCAACATTCTTCATTTTTTAATTGTCAATTTGTAACTTGTAGATTTCAAAATTCTTTATTGGTAAATTGTCTTTTTGTATATTGATAAAATTGAGAATGGAAATGGGGAATGTGTCAAAGAGACAACAACCCGACCAAATAAAAAACAACAGCAGAGGGTCACCAACAGGTCTTCAATGTAGCGAGAAATTCCCGCACCCGGAGGCGTCCTTCAGCTGGCCCCTAAACAAATATATACTAGTCCAGTGATAATGAACGCCATACTAATTTCCAAATTGTACACAAGAAACTAAAATTAAAATAATACAAGACTAACAAAGGCCAGAGGCTCCTGACTTGGGACAGGCGCAAAAATGCGGCGCGGGGTTAAACATGTTTGTGAGATCTCAACCCTCCCCCTATACCTCTAACCAATGTAGAAAAGTAAACGCATAAAAATACGCACATTAAAATTCAGTTCAAGAGAAGTCCGAGTCTGATGTCAGAAGATGTAACCAAAGAAAATAAACAAAATGACAATAATACATAAATAACAACAGACTACTAGCAGTTAACTGACATGCCAGCTCCAGACTTCAATTAAACTGACTGAAAGATTATGATTTCATCATATGCACATCAGGCACAATCCTTCCCGTTAGGGGTTTAGTATCATACCATCATAACATATATGAGAAAAACATAACCCGTGTCATGCCAACAACTGTTTTTAGAATAAATGTGTTTAGTTCCGATGCAAAGACCTTATCAGTGACTCAATACTAACGCCAACATATGCAATCTTTATATTAATGACTTGACAACAGTATCGTAATTATATCCCTTCTTAATAAGTCTATTCAAAGGTTTTGTAAGTTTCTGAGGTGAATACTGACACCTTTGTGCTTTATAAAGAATATTTCCAAAAAAAATTGGATGTGAAATACCTGAACGTATTAGAAGTCTGCATGTTGAGCTATATTTACGAATGATGTCTTTATACCGATGATAAAATTTAGTAAATGTTTTGACTAGTTTGTGATATCGAAAACCCTGGTGTAATAATTTTTCAGTAATACATAAATTTCTCTCGTTAAAATCTAAAACATTGTTACATACACGAGCGAATCGTACAAGTTGAGATATATAAACACCGTAAGATGGTGACAAGTGAACGTCACAATCTAAAAACGGATAATTAACGATAGGAAATGAAAAATCATCCCTTTTATCATTAATTTTAGTATTCAGCTTTCCATTAGTGATATAGATATCAAGATCGAGAAAAGGGCAGTGGTCATTGTTACTATTAGCTTTATTTAAAGTAAGTTCATCAGGATAAATTTCATTAATATACATACTGAAGTCTTCATTATTGAGAGCCAAAATATCATCCAAATATCTAAAAGTATTATTAAATTTGTTTATCAGATGTTGTTTCGATGGGTCTTTGCTTATTTTTGTCATAAATTGTAACTCATAACAATACAAAAACAGGTCCGCAATAAGTGGCGCACAGTTAGTCCCCATTGGAATTCCGATAATCTGACGATATACGGAATCCCCAAAGCGAACAAAAATGGTATCTAGTAAAAATTCAAGGGCATATATAGTATCAAAGCATGTCATATTAGCATAGTTTTTTTTGTTTATTGCTACTAAAAAATGACCTAAAAGAGTTTGAACATATATATTCACATTCTGATTTCTTGAATGCCCATTTAATTAGGTGTGTGAACTTTTTCTTAATGAGAATGTGAGGCAATGTGGTATACAGGGTAGAAAAATCAAAACTTTGAACAGATTCAAAATCAATAAGCATGATGTTTTGTAACTTGTAACATGTGACTTGTCGATTCGTGAATTGTCAATGTGTGAAATGTCGAAGTGTTAAATGTCATCGTTGTATTATGCTAACGATCATTATGACGACAGATGGCGCTCGGGTTCTTCTTCGGTGTATAATACTCCTGTAAGTCGGAGTACCTCCATGTGGAATTATACCCAAGTATTTTTAATCCATTAATTACAGCAAATGCGTCTAAAAAAAGCAAAACAAAAATTGCATGTTTACAGGATCCCAGTTTTATTTTTATTGCTGACGTGGACTTTCGTTCGGAAACTATATAAAAAAAAACTAACCCGACTAGTTCAGTCCCTTAAAATAATTGATCTCTCCTAATTACGAGGTTAATGAAATAGTCGTTGGTCAGTGGAATATTACGACTGGATTATTCAGGTATATACAATAAGGAGATGTGGTTATAAACCGTATGATTGCCAATGAGACAACTATCCACCAACGTGAAGTACAATTAAAGTCCATGTAAGCAACTATAGGCAACCTACTGCCTTCATCAATGACAAAACCGTATACCATATAGTCGGCTTTAAAAGGCTACATCTTTACTGAAAACCCCAGATACAAGTAATAAACAATTTCTATTAATCATAAAATGCTATTATCGGACCATTTTATTCTGACAGGAAAGGGCTGACATATATATTCTATTCTGCTGTGATCGGTTATATGGTCGGGTTGTTGTCTCTTTGAACACATTCCCCATTACCATTCTCAATTTTATGTATTAATATATATGCCTACTGCATTTTTCTTGACAAGAAGCTTAAAAATTGCCGCTACCAGATTTCCTACAGAGTGAATGTAATGATTCCTCGCAGAAAAACTAAGTCCATTTATAAGTAAAATACGGACAAGTGGAAATTCATTTTTACAAAATTTTCTTCTTGATACTATCTTATGATCATAAACAAGCTTCTGTCCAAGTTTGGTACACATCAAGGATAGTTTATGAAAGTTATTAAAATTTTAAAAACTTTAACCACAGAGTGAATGTAATGTTTCCTCGCAGAAAAACTAAGTCCATTTATAAGTAAAATACGGAAAAAATGGATTTTATTTTTACAAAATTTATTTCTGGATACTTTCTTATGATCATAAACAAGCTTCTGTCCAAGTTTGGTAGAAATTCAGTATAGTTTAAGAAAGTTATTAAAATTTCAAAAACTTTAACCACAGAGTGAATATTTGTGGACACCGTCGACGACGACGACGACGACGCCGACGGAATGTAGGATCGCTTAGTCTCGCTTTTTCGACTAAAGTCGAAGGCTCGACAAAAATGAATCATAATTTCCTGTCGATATGTACATCTTCATAGTATGTCCTTATTATCTACAAGGTTTCATGAAATTCTGTGGTGTGGTTCAGAGGAGTTGCGACGACAAACTGTTGCAGAGGTATATCGAAGCACATAAGTTCAAAGGGGCGTAACTTCTAGAAAAAAAATGAATTGTAATTTCTTGTCGATATGCAAATATACTTAGTATGTCCTTATTATCATAAAATTCTGTTGTGTGGTTTGAGAGGAGTTGCGATGACAAGAAACAGGACCGATCGACTGACGTACGGACGGACAGGCAGACAGACAGACGGACCAAAACATTACACCCTCCGCAACTTCCTAGTATACATATTTGTTTAGGGGCCAGCTGAAGGACTCCTCCGGGTGCGGGAGTTTCTCGTTGCATTGAAGACCCATTGGTAGCCTTCGGTTGTGGTTTGCTCTATGGTCGGGTTGTTGTCTCTTTGACGCATTCCCCATCTCCATTCTCAAATTTATGTAGGTGACGCGTGTAGTAAAAAATAAACAGTTTCATAGTTTAACGATCATGGTCATTAAAAAATATATAGAGGGAACACCTCCTAGTATATTTCGATCTTGTACCATGATCCTTTTAGATCTGTTTCTGTAGGAGAACGTTTTGGATACAAAAACCGGCTTTAATACAACGGTAGAGAGAGCGCCGTCGATGTATTGACGATGCACGAGAGTAGTTTCATAACGGCTGTCAACGCTCGGTGCACGCACTACGCTTCTTCAATGTGGTTCTATTCGAATACTGTTTATACGAAAAATGAGTTAGAATATTGTTGTATTTTACACTTTGTGTAGTTTTTTATTTGTATGTTTGTCCACAACATTTCTTGACTGATAATTGTCAAATCGGGCCCTTGACAGCAATTAAGTGTTCTTTTTGGACGAGCTTTTTTTTTAAATTGTCTGGTACCTATAGCACTGCGATTACCGCGTACAGAAATATTAGCTTCTGACTTGAGCGTCTTGTCTATATGTCCTGTAGTTTCAGTTTGATGAGCGGGTTTGAGACGCAACCAACTTCTCTGTGTTTGTACTCTCCTGTTATAAATGTCACAGGTTGTCGCTGTATTCTTTCAAGCTTATTTATGATTGTAGATGTGAACTGGTCCCATACTATTGACGATATGATATCCCATTATTGACCTGACCATTAAAATATATATGCGGTTTTCTCGCATTCCGGTTGACAATATCTCGATTAGTTTTTCTGGTTCCTTTAGATTTGATTACAAAACAGTGCATATTCAACACAGTTTTGATATATAGTATACATTAACTAAGTGGCTCATTTAAAATATTTTTTCATTCAGTTTGTTTTACAAAAAACTTATATGATATCATTAAACATTTTTTTATAGATATAGGAAGATGTGGCATGAGCGCCAATGAGACAATCCAAATAACAATTTATAAAAGTAACCCATTATAGGTCAAGATACGGCCTTCAACACGGAGCCTTGGCTCACACCGAACAACAAGCTATAAAGGCACCCAAAATTACTTGTTTAAAACCATTCAAACGGGAAAACTAACAGTCTAATCTATATATATATATAGAAAAAAACAACGTGAAACACGTTTAAATTACATAAACAAACGGCAACTACTGTACATCAGATTCCTGATTTATGTTCATTACTCAGGAGCCAAATAAATAAAGACTGTTCGTCCATTTGTTTTTTGTATTAAAACATATCATTAGGTAATAACATTCTTTTCTGAAATTTTAATATTGAAATTTTAATATTGAGATTATAATATTAATGAATGATGGTTGTGAAACCATTTCTGCCATTATACACTGAGTCCTAATTTGCGGGCCCAGGACAATATTAGTATTTTTCCAGCAACGTCTTATATTTCATGTTTTTAGTCTTGTTTTGACCAGGTTAAATATTAAGTAGAAATTTCTTGCCAAGTGACAGTAATATATTTGCGAAGTTGATAAGGAAGCCCGTTCCAGCGACACATCTATATATCTTAATAAAGGAAGTGACAAACCTCATTGCAGGTTTGGTGACCAGTACAGTAAACAAACATGTTTATACGAGGTTACCTCAATATAAAACCGAGTCCCTTTTATACATGCCATATAAAACAAACAATGTATTTATCTATTTGTTATCTTTTATATGTATGCGCTGTACATAATTGATTTATACTCCTTTGGTATGTATTCCATATGGCGGTGTTCCTACTTACAGGAGGCTTATACACAGAAGAAGAAGCCGAGCACCATCTGTCGTCATAATGATCGTTAGCATAATACAACGATGACATTTAACACTTCGACATTTCACACATCGACAATTCACGAATCGACAAGTCACATGTTACAAGTTACAAAACATCAATATACAACAAGACAATTTACCAATAAAGAATTTTGAAATCTACAAATTACAAATTGACAATTAACAAATGAAGAATGTTGAATTTTGATACAAAGATACAAGTTACAAATCGACAATTTACGAATGAAGGCATTATGAAATTGCACAGTTACAAGTAACAAACTGACAATTTACCGATTAAGAATGTTGCAACTATAAAGGTGCAAGTTACAAATTGACAATTTACGAATTAAGCATTATGAATTTCACAGTAACAAGTTACAAATCAACAAATTACAAATTAACAATTTAGAAATTGCACAGTTACAAGTTACGAATTGACAAGTTAGAATTAAGAATTTTGACCCCGTTGGCTTTCCATACAAAACAAGGTCTGAATCTATCACTTAAATCCGATATACGTGACTGTAGCTTTTGCGCTTCATATATAAACATAATGCTTCAGTCAACGCTTTTACACTCCAATATATTTCCGAGGATATCACCACCCCAGTAGCCAGTACTTCGGTACTGGCATGAAAATACGGATATTTTGTGTTATTAAAATTTACTGTTACAAAATGATAGAAATTATTATAAATTAAGGAATGTATCTCCCTCATGCAAAGCTCTGATTTCTTTCACGGATTTGGCTATACTTTTTGGACCTTTTGGATTATAGCTCTCCATCTTTTATATAAGCTTTGGATTTCAAATATTTTGGCCACGAGCATCACTGAAGAGACATGTATTGTCGAAATGCGCATCTGGTGCAAGAAACTTGGTACCGTTAATTTTATTGTAATACAAAAAGCAGTTATCAATTTTTGAATTATAGATCACCGCTAACTTTTGTGTGAACACCACATTGTTATCCGTGTCTATTTTCTGTCCACTGTAAACATTTCTCAAAACTTTGTCGCAAATGTCACGAACCGAATTTAAAGTTTGATGCCTTTATAATCATAAATATCGTGTTTCTTTTGTTACATAGAACTTTGCTCATAAACATACAATGTTTATAATGTGTTCTTGCGACGAGCACCAATTAAGTCCTAATTAAGAGCTATCAGTCACATTGTGTCAAGTTCTATCAAAAAGGATATCCCTAAAACTTAGTTATTTACTTCTACAAAGCAAATAAACAATGGTAGGGAAATGTGTATTATTAATTTTTTTGAAATGTAAAAATAATTATTTACTATGATCCAGTTTAGCAGAAATTATGTTTATAAATTCATTACATTGTAAATCTAATACTAACATTCATTCATTATGTCTTTTGTGACTGTACCAACTGCTTAATGTATATTTAACTAACCACTTAATGATTTAATTGTATTTGAATACTCAAATTGTTCCATTAATCAACTAAAGAGATAAGTATCAATAAATTGAATTTTCTGGTCATTTGCCCGAACCCTTGGCTTATTTGTTAATAGATAATATAAAACATTTCCGTTGAATATAACATTTTGACAAAATTTTGATTTATGTATTAAATGAAATTGGTCATAAAATAACCTTTTAAAAATCACAAATACATACCATCTGCATATTCGGCTTCATCAGCTAGGGCCATTCTTGAAAAAAAGAAAACCAACAGAATATATCATTTGTTAAGTCTACCAAACACAAAAAGAAAAAGAAACGAAAACTCTTGTTTTTGTCAAAATTAAATCGATACATGCACATTCAATGTATGCAGTAATCCTGAATAAAATGACCAAAGATATTGCAGTGATACACATAGATAGGAGGTGTATGAACGAATGGAACATATCTAAGTCTACATTGTATCTCACAAAAAATCACAATATTTGTTAACCATGATTGTATAACAGTAACGCAAAATTTATGTTCATCGTATTATATAGAATTAACAAGGACACAATCACATTAGGTACAATTTTTCAAAGTTTCCTTTTGAAAATACAAAATACAACTCGAAATTGAATGATGATTGATTTGCTTCTTCTTCAGTTAAAGAAGTCCAATAATTACACATGGAAAAAGAAATAAGTTTAATTAGACAAATTCATTATTTGCTAAACAACAGTTAATGATAAGTAATTAAAATTATCAAACAAATACATAAAGATACCAGGCTAATGTGTTGAATCATTGAGACATTGATTCATAAAATTAAGGTTGAAGCGATCCCATGACTTTTTCAAAGAAGTTTTTTCATATAAAGTTTTAAATTTCGAACTATTATTTTATCAAAACAAATCCTCAAAAGGGATATCGTTTTATTTTTAAATTTTCAGAAGTATTGGCTGTTGCTTGCTTAGAAAGGTATGTTGAAAAAGGATTGCAGGCATGATACACTGAATCATTTAGGTGACATTATTATTAGTTGTTGAAAACAAGATGTAACCATTTCGCACTTTACGTAGAACTGTAGCAACATTCGACCAATACTTCAAATGAATTGTTCATCTCCAAGTTAACACGAATAGGCAGATTTTGCATAATCATGTGATCCTTGCTAAGGCTAAGGCTTTTCTACCTCAGGCATAGATTACCTTAGCTGTATTTGGCATAACTTTTAGGAATTTTGGTACTTAATGCTCTTCAACTTCGTACTTTATTTGGCCTTTTTAACTTTTTTGGATTCGAGCGTCGCTGATGAGTCTTTTGTAGACGAAACGCGCTTCTGGCGTATATACAAAATTTAGTCCTGGTATCTATGATGAGTTTATTTGCAATAGTGTTAAAGATAAAAAAAAATCTATTGAAACAAAGGTCCCAAATATTTAAACACCCCTTCCAAAGTATAAGGAACTTCACTGTCATTTGGTAGAAAATGTCAATGTCCTGTTCGTCGTAGTTAAGTAACAACTATTGTGACCATGACAAATGTATTTCGTTTCTGAAAGATTTTGTGCCATGTGCACATGACGAGTGCCACACCTCGAGTTTTGGCGGGTTTTGTGTTGCTCAATCTTATTATTAGTAAAAAGATGTTTTGCATTTCTCTTTGTTTCTAACATTTTCCACTGACACTTGTCTTGTCATTTGATATTATAATGCTTAGAAAGTATATAAAACATGTAAAAGAGGGACGAAAGATACCAAAGGGACAGTCAAACTCATAAATCTAAAACTGACAACGCCATGGCTAAAAATGAAAAAGACAAACAAACAACAGCACACACGACACAACATAGAAAACTAAAGAATAAACAACACGAACCCCACCAAAAACTAGGGGTGATCTCAGGTGCTCCGGAAGGGTAAGCAGATCCTGCTCCACATGCGGCACCCGTCGTGTTGCTTATGTGATAACAAATCCGGTAAATAGTCTAATTCGGTAGGTCACATTCAGGAAAGGGAAGGAGATTGTAGTTACGACGTAAGGAACATATCCGATATCATTTGTGATACGGTTATTCCATAACGGTCAACCAACTCGTGATGGCGTCCGTAAAATTTACGAAGGGATGATTTCAACTTCACCATTTGGAACTCTTGTTTTAATAGCTTCCTTGTGAGCAGCAACCCTCTATCATGAAAATCATGATAGGAAATGCAAGCACGGGAATATCGTATCAATTGGGAGATATATACCCCGTATGCAGGTGCTGCTGGAATGTTGCTACTTAGAAATGGAAAGTTCACAATTGGAAAGCTGAAATCATCTCTTTTGTCGTAAAGTTTTGTTTTCAACCGTCCCTCATTGTCAATTTCTAGATGTAAGTCAAGATATGAGGCCGACTTAACTGTATCTGTAGTATCCTTTATCTCTAGCTCGATTGGATAGATGCGTTCCACATAGTCACCAAATTTTGAATTATTTAGTGAAAGAACATCATCTATATAGCGAAAAGTAGAGTTAAAGGATAGTGCTAACTTCTTATCTTTCTTCCTAAGAAGTTCCTGCATGAAGTCAGCCTCATAATAATAAAGAAACAAGTCGGCAAGTAGAGGGGCACAGTTTGTTCCCATTGTAATGCCGACAGTCTGTTGAAAAACACGTCCTCCAAACGTAACAAATATGTTGTCAATCAAGAAATCAAGCATCTTGATAATATCAGTTTCAGAGAATTTTTTGTTCGAATCCTTTACAAAGTAGGATTTATCCCTCCCTAAGACAAGATACTTGTATCTACGTTGGCCATTCTTTTTACGAAGCAAAGCAATACCAACTCTTTCAATTTGTCTTTTAGTTTGGAATGTTGAATACTAGAGTAGAAAAGTCAAATGTTTTAATACTGTTACAAGATGAAAGAGAGTTAGATTGTATGTACTCTAAAAGATCTTTGGAATTTTTAAGTATCCACATCTGATTCACGCCCCCTCTAGAATAGGCAGTTTCACAATAACTTTGAAGCCAGTCTTTGATTGCTGATAAAACAGATGTTAATAATTTAGAAAGAGGTTTCGTGGAGCACTTGGAAGACCCAGCAATATACCGTTGTTTGTAAGGACACTTATGTAATTTAGGTATCCAATACAGTGATGGCAGATCCAGTTCTTCGTCTTTGGTTGAAATTCCAAAGGAACACAGAACAGACCTATGATTATCCATGATTTCCTCTTAACTTAATTTGGGAAACATTAATTGACCAATATGGATATAAGTAAAATCGATGTCAATTTAGACAAAACTTGCAGCAATTTGACGCAACCGTTATGTAAACTGCTGCCAGCTTACCTACCTAAATGTTGATTTAACTCCAAGTTATTCTGATTTGAAAACATATGAAAAATAAAACTTAACTTACCTTTCATTACGTTCAGATTTTTTTCCTGAAACATCAAATGAGAGAGTACTTATAACATGAAATTACCTCATGATTGCTAAGTTATATGTAAATAAATAGCCCAATTCCTGCAACTTCAGCTTTGCTTGAGGGAGTTGAAACTTTAGTTTCTTGATAATTATAGAATCTATCCAGGAAATTATGAAATACATAAATCATATCAACGAGAAGCACTGACTATTGAGGTGACTACACCAATAAGAGCTGAGTCCACCAACAGCAGTCTAAATACAGTTCTCTGAAAACTCAACATGTTTCCGACGTATATTTGAGATAAATTTTAGATAGATTTATCACAGAAAATGTGTGGAAAAAACGTTTATATCAGTACTGTTATAACAAATGTAAATGCGTGCGAAACCCTTTCCTAGATTTTAAAGGTACAAAACGGATGTATAAGCGCAAAAACAAAATCCAAACGACCAAAATGGACCTACAATAGTAAAACTTCAAATCAATTTAAAGCGTTTCATTAATGATGTGCCTAATAACTAATGAGATTTAACAAATTATTAAATTATTAATAAATTAATTTAGCAAATTAATGGTGAGCCAACAGGTTGGTATATCGTCCTTATATACACACTCTTCAAAGATACAAGGCCTAAAATTTATAACACCAACGTACGTTGCGTATACACAAGATTCATCAATGGCGTTTGAAGCATGACAGTTGTAAAGCCAAATCAAATACAACGACGTTGATGAGCATTTATTTGATTAACAAAAAATCCCGAAATTACTATGAAGTATACAACTGTAAGTAACACTATAAGGATTGTTCGTACCTTGGTATTTCTTGCGTCGTAAAAGGAGTATCACAACACTAAAACCAATGAAACAAACTGCTGCAAATGTTCCGATGGATGCGCCTACATAAAGTCCAATCTTTGATCCTTCCTCTAATGCTGAAAGTAAAAAAGTTGATTGTTTCAACATCCCCTAATTCTTAGCCTAGTAATGTAAAGGATAACAATAACATTTGCATAATGTTATGAACATTGAATGGACTATCTGTAATCTGAAACATGTTAACACCATTTCGAATTATTCTGCCATTAGGGCCGACCGTTATAACCCAACAGTCACTTATTGGATGACAAAACGGACCATAATACATCAATCGGTAAATAAAAGCTGAATCTACAACGAATTACAAACCCCCAAACGTAGCATTTAAAATAAGATGTTTTGCAGAAAAGGGATTAATATGAGTTATGAATATTTGCTTGGTAGTGGGTTGCTGCTTGCAATAAAATGCAAGTTAACATCGGATTTCATCAATAAACAAATAAAAATGGGTGTAAGTTATAAAGTAGAAATGGGTTTCTCTTGTGAGCAATTTGGACACTATATTTTTGTTGGAAGTTAAAAAACAACCCAATAATTCCTAATATTATTACTGTGTAAAACATTTAAGACGGTTTTATACTCATAATATTGAATCCATCTAATATACGAAACAGTTTACTGTTGTATGTTTATTTTCAATCATAAACTGTCCTTTTGAAATTGACTCATTGACAACTTTAACTTGTCGATATATTTAGTTATTTGAAGAAAAACCTGTCTGGTGAGATTTATAACTGAAATCTGTCAAACATTATCTTTTTATACGGACATAGGTAGTTTTTATTTAAACAGACTTGTATACATTAGAAAACCGGTAACGTTTCTATATTACTAAAAAAATACTTATTTCTGAATTTATGTAACAACGATGTTGCTTTTCTGCTTAGTAGCATTAAACAATACCTGATTTTGTTGTATTACAATATGCTTTAATAAAATTCGACTCTCCAAACGTGTTATATGCTATGAGTTTGAAGACATATGATGTTGCAGGTAGTAAGCCATCTACTCTTTCAAAGTTCAAAGGTTCATTTTCATTTTCTTTTATGTCTATCCGATGCTTTGAAAACACAATTTGTCTATTTTGAACTGCATAATATAGTTTGAATTGTTGTGTATCTCCACCATCAAATGAAGGTATCCATTGCAAATTTGCAAAATTGGGCGCGTCGCATGAAGCACTGAAATTTGTAGGTATATCAGGCTGTCCTGTAATATAAAAAAATAATTAAGTATTGCTATCAGTTCACTTTATTCCTATGAGCTTTTAATTGAATAGTCTACAACTCACATATGTTGAATTAAATAATGAGACATATCAAAACGAGACAAAATGAGAAAACTCGAATATACTGGTGATAGATTTTAACCGGAATTATCTTTTTGTTTTGTTTTAGGTGACTCATCTGTTTATTGAAATGTAGATTTTTTTATAGGTTTAAGGGTATTTTTTCAGATATCCCCATTTCTGTTACAATATTGTTTGCAATTAAGCTAAAATTATACAGTAATATAGACCTTTTAGAACGAAATGTAAAAGCTTCTTAACACTGAATAAATACAATTCGATCTAAGTTGAACATCGACGGTACCGATTTAATTGAATCTATACTATTAAACGAGAAGACCTCATTTTTGGTGTCGCTTCTCTTCTTTACACAATAAATTAATCAACACGCCTCTGTGTCCTATAGGAACAGTGCATAGTCGCATTTGTCATCCATTCATATGATTATTCAGATTGAGTTATTTTGGGAGAAAAACGAGAAAAAAAGGCATCCGGATATTGTCCCGTCATTGGACGAAATTTTAAGTCTGATTAGACTTCCGGTTTGCGTTTTTCTGTATACGGTATTTTAAGAATTCTATCTGCTATCATTTTCAAGATTATCCACGGCGGTCACATAGTTTATTAAATAGAGAGGGTCTGTATACTATATCAATGACCACCATGGATCGATTATTAAACTTAAAATTGAAAGTAAATACACTATATTTATATAGTAATGAATCTTCATAATATACAGATTTATATAAGCGCTAAAATTATTCATGTGAACTTTTGATACCTTTGAAATTCTCCAGTTATTAAATCTTTTACAAAATTCATTGATTACAAAAAAAGAAGATGTGGTATGATAGCCATGTTGAGACAACTCTCCACAAGAGACCAAAATGATACAGAAATTAACAACTATAGTTCACCGTACGACCTTCAACAATGAGCAAAGCCCATACCGCATAATCAGCTTTAAAAGGCCCTGAACTGACAAGGTAACACAATCCAAACCAGAAAACTAGCGGCCTTATTGATGAATAAAAAAATGAACGAAATACAAATATGTAACACATAAACAAACGACAACCACTGAATTACAGGCTCCTTACTTAAATGTTCATAACATACTCAATGTATTATGTTCATTGGGAATTTTGGAAATAAAGGAGGAGGGATATACAAAAACATTTTCCTGTCCCCAATAACCTATGACTTATGATACTTTTGCTGAAATTCCCCACTAAATGTATTATGTTCATATTGAAATTGATAGAAAACCAAAATTGATACTTTTGCTAAAATTCTCCAGTCATTCAATATCTTACATAATTCTTCCAACAACACTTTACATACTATAAACTACGCTCTGAATGCCCGCGATTTCGCGGGTGTGTTCTAGTATTAATAAAAATACTAGTAATGAACAATGGAATTTGTTGTTTTTCTATATATCTGATTATTTCTTTATGCATACTACTGTTCTTATTCACAATAACCTTTTGAAGATAAACTTTAGTTCTTATTGTGACACTTCTCAGTACACCAGCACTTTCTATTGTTTCATTTATTACAAACTCACTTGAGTGTTGTCTACAGTGTATCATGAATTAAGATTCTTTCACCCCATGTAAATGCCTTTGACATTATATGTATATAACACATTTTAGACCAGTTTATACTAAGATTTAAGCCAAAAATATAGGGCCATCATCCAAAGAAATCTTAAACCAGTCAAAATTAATATAAAATTATGTATCCTTTCTTAACTTGTACCAACTTTCACTTTTTATCATTTTTCTAATTATCTATGTTCAATGAAAATTTGGGTCAAAACTCTTATTTGACATCAAAATTAAAAAGATCAGATCATAGGGAACATGTGTACTAAATTTCAAATTGATTGTACTTTAACTTAATCAAAACCTATCTTGACCAATAACATTAACCTAACGCGGGACAGCCGGGCGAACGGACGAACGGACGAACGAAAAAAATGACGCACAGATCGGAAAACATAATGCCCCTTAGTGGGGTATAAAATAGAATAATATCGAATTCCAAGGAAAATTCAAAACCGAAAGTTCGTCATCAAATGATAAAATAAAAATTTCAAACATATCAGACGAAAAGAAAACAACTGTTATACTCCTGAACTGGTAATGGCATTTCCTTGTAATAAATTGTGGATCAAACCTGTGTATTTTTAGCTAGATAACCTTCTTAAATTGTATGCTTGTCGCTTAAATTGGAGGCTACCATCTGGTGTTAATAAATTTTCGATCTTTTTAGAAATAAGTTACAATAATGTTAATAATAACTTCAAGTTACAAACATAAAGCTGCTAAACTGTGAATTTAGGTAAAGCTTTAAAACAAACGTGGTCAAGAGGAGATAAATCAGCCCAGTATGCCTACCGCTGTTATTACTTACGCTGTGGCAACACCTCAAAGACGTGCTTGAAATCATTTGGTATTCCATTTGTTGCTTCCAGAACGTACATTCCATACTGAGATGTCTTTATATCAGTAATATAAATTGATGATACATGTTGATATATGCCAATTGTATCATTTGATCTCACTATTTCATAGGAACCATTTTTACTTAACATCCAAGATATTTTTGGCTGTGGGTAAGAAAAAAATATCACACTTATGTCCAAAATACTATCATTGCCGACTGCAATTCTTGATTGTAGTGTAGCGACTGGTCTAGGTGAACCTACAATAATATATACATATCAAATTTTGTTTTAAAAAGAACTAAAGTGTTGAAATACACACAGATACACGAAGCATTCATATTGCAACAGAATAGTAAGAAAATTTTGTAAATTTTAAACTAGTTCATAGTCGTATACTAAATTTCAAACAAAAATTCGTAAATACCCAGTTTCAATTAATGTAATATTGCATAGTACTTTTATCATTTTCATGCAATCAAGAGAGTCTAAATTGTTCATTGAAAAAGAAATAAAATTGTTAAACTGTTGATCTAGATTTTTCTGACGACAGTTTAATAAATGAATACTTCCGGCTGTTTGTTACTCTCTTAATGTCTTCTTTCTTAATGTGAATAAATTAAAAGCTTAAAAGCATCACCAGCTGTATTACTCACAAAAACACCAATTCATAATCTAGAAGTCATTAAACAATGCATTACTTACACAGTACAAACAGTTCTTTAGTTCGATTTGCTTTTCCTTCGGAATTCTCTGCTGCACATGTATAATTCCCAGTATCATTACACAAAGGAACCACCACGTAAACAATTGGATTTTCAGAAATTTGTTTCTCTTTGTCGTTATGAAACAAGCGTCCTTTAGGCTGAGGAACACCATCAATTTCACAAGTAAGGCTTGTTTCTACACTTTCAGGAATTGTAAAATTTCCACCGTCGATAGTAATGTCTTTGATTTCTGCACCATCTGCGATTTAAAAATAAATATAAATAAAGCAGCGTTTTATCACATGGATATATAATTAATGTAAACATATGAAAACATATGACCACTTTTCTAGATATGTATTTTAATATTTTACATGTATACCAAAAATTGAATAAATTAAGAATCAATTTAATCTGTTGGGGAAGCATGCCGACTATATAAAGATTCCACTTCAAATACCCGTAAAGAGAGAATTCACCTAGTTCAATGACTTCTCATCATTAACCTTTCTGCCAAGAATCCCATATCACACACTATCAAAATTTTAAACTTGAGGCTCTAAAGAGCCTGTGTCGCTCACCTTGGTCTATGTGGATATTAGGTCTATGTAAATATTAAACAAAGGACACAGATGGATTCATGACAAAATTGTGTTTTGGTGATGGTGATGTGTTTGTAGATCTAACTTAACTAAACATTCTTGCTGCTTACAATTAGCTCAATCTATAATGAACTTTGACCAGTAGTTTCACCGGAAATTGTTAGTGAAAATCTACAAATTTTATGAAAATTGTTAAAAATTGACTATGAAGGGCAATAACTCCTAAGGGGGTCAATTGACCATTTTTTGCATGCTGACTTATTTTTAGGTCTTACTTTGCTGTACATTATTGCTGTTTACAGTTTATCTCTATCTATAATAATATTCAAGATAATAACAAAAAACAGCAAAATTTTCTTAAAATTACCAATTCAGGGGCAGCAACCTAACAACCAGTTATACGATTCAACTGAAAATTCCAGGGCAGATAGATTTTGACCTGATCAACAATTTTTATTATGTCAGATTTGCTCTAAATACTTTGGTTTTTGAGTTATTAGCCAAAAACTGCATTTTACCCCTATGTTATATTTTTAGCCACGGCGGCCATCTTGGTTGGTTGGCCAAGTTAACAGACACATTTTTTAAACAATATACCCCAATGATGATTGTGGCCAAATTTGGTTTAATTTGGCTCAGTTGTTTCAGAGGAGAAGATTTTTCTAAAAGATAACTAATATTTACGAAAAATGGTTAAAAATTGACAAAAAAGGGCAATAACTCCTACAGGGGTCAACCGACCATTTTGGTTATGTTGACTTATTTGTAAATCTTACTTTGCTGAGCATTATTACTGTTTACAGTTTATCTCTATTTATAATAATACTCAAGATAAGAACCAAAAACAGCAAAATTTCCTTAAAATTACAAATTCAGGGGCAGCAACCTAACAACCGGTTGTCTGATTCATCTGAAAATTTCAGGGGAGATAGATCTTCACCTGATTAACAATTTCACACGATGTCAGATTTGCTCTAAATGCTTTGGTTTTTGAGTTATAAGCCAAAAACTGCATTTTACCCCTATGTTCTATATTTAGCCATGGCGGCCATCTTGGATGATTGGCCGGGTCACTGGACACATTTTAAAACTAGATACCCCAATGATGATTTTGGCCAAGTTTGGTTAAATTTGGCCAAGTAGTTTCAGAGGAAAAGATTTTTGTAAAAGTTAACGACGACGGACGACGGACGCAAAGTGATGAGAAAAGCTAAATTGGACCTTCGGGCCAGGTGAGCTAACAATCAAAGATAGGCGTACATAAATGTGTTTCTCTGAACTTCTTCCATCCATCACTGCAATCGAAAATTGGTACTTTGGGTCTATTCTGAAATGAAACCTTAAAAAATGTACTCCGATGTGTCGTGTAGGTTAAACGATATGTTATTGTTATGTAAAAGAACTTCACAACAGTTCGGGATCCGTTCCTAGATTTTTAAAAGAAAACGTTTCCAACAAGATCTCTTTTCCAATGTCTGTCCAAGTTTCTATTTCACTAGTCTTTATTTTGGACGACCTTCTATGTGTATGCATGGCTAATTCATTATCATCCTATATTTGTATTTAAAAATACATACAACTGTATAATAAGTTATAACTTATAATTCTATGCTGAATAATAGTTTTACTGAAAACTAAAGATTGATCCACATGAACATAAGCAAATAATGTGATACGGGTTTAGCTATGCGATACGGGATATGCGATACAGGGTAAATTATAAAGACTGAAGAAAAGAAAATTCATCAAATTGTGTAATTAGTTCTAAATATTTGATAAAAAATTATATTGCGTAAAATTGGACCGAAAAAACATCAGTACTGATATTTTACTTACACTGACGTCAATCTATTCGGAGAATTGCATGTATACTTACATGTAACTATAACCGAAACATTGGTAGATATCATGCTGCTAACACTATTACTGATGTTACATCTATATAATCCAGCTTGGTCCCTTTTGATGGCAGGAAAACTTAAGTTATTGTAGGATACAAATTCGCCGGTATGTATGGTCCATGTTCCCACACAAGGGGGTTGACAGGTTGCGGTGCATGAAATACTATGTTGTAAAGAATTGTTTTCCTTTATTGTATATTCCGTTTCGTTTGGAGAGAGTACAATACGAGATGGTCCATCTGTATAAATTTCAAAATAGTATAATTGAATCTGTACAACTAATAGAGCATTTGTAAGGTCGATCATGTTGCTGTATGAAATTATCTATGAAATACAGCAAGAGAGATTTAGTGCAAGATGGTTTAATTGTTATCAGAAAGTTAATTTCTTTCAACTTGCATACAGTAAAATTGTTAAATACGGTATGGTATGTGATTGCAATTTAGTACTCTGCTACCACGTGTAAAGGGGACTCGGCAGATGAACGGTCTATGTAATTTGTATACTATATCACTTGTCACTCAACACTGAGGTTGTCAGTTCGAACATCAAACGTGGCAGGTGCATTTGATCTTAATCTTAAATTTTACGATTGTCATGTTTCTGGAAGGAGGTTGAAATTTTTCTCAATGCACTCAGACTTCCTCAATCAACACAAAATGACTGCGATGATATTGTCAATGGATTTGAAAGGGGTGTCAAACACCCACAAGCAATCATCAATTAACCTTGACTTTGTGTTTCATTCTTATTGAGTTAAGAGATTTTTCTTATTAACTTTCTGGTCGAGACTAAGAATGAAAAGAATTAAAAGGGTTGCGGTCTAACAGAATGGTTTAACACGGAAGCTTACTCGTCTATATGAGACGTATCTGATGGAAAATATTCTGGCTTTTTCGACTTCATATTCATTGGGTTTATTGATTTAACGTAGTCATGACACTTTACATATAAATGACTGGTAAATCTATTATGGTGAGATACTTAATATTTTTAGATAATTTGTTAATTATTTTTTTTTTAACATTTTTACTATTGCTACCGGTTACATAGCATATTACCAGTAGGAAGAATCAAAATATAAAGATGGCTAAAAGAGTATTTCAATGTTGCTTATACTGTTAGAAAATAAAGTCGCATAAAAGTGAAAATATGAATATCAATCCTTAGTGTTGACTTTTACCCAGCATATTTATATGTTTTTATTCAAATAAAGCACAGTTTGAGGCGTAAAGGAAGCTCTCGGCACATTCTTTATCAGTGTTATGGAATTGAAACCGTGATCATGTGGAATAATGATTTTTGAGTAGTTCACGTGACCATATAATTTATTAATCTCTTTTTGTTTTTGTCAAACATATCAATAGTTTCGGAGGAAGCATTAAAATAGTCACTCATGGTTACTAGAAAAAAAGATTTTTTTTTTACAGACATCACTTACTTTTTTGGAATAAGGTATTAAAAAAAGGGTAATACTGGGTTTTTGCTGGAAAATTCCTGTTTAATTTTAGGGATTACAGCGTTTTGCGGGTATTCTGAATGGGCTAATGGACAGCTCAGAAACAACTACTGTGTTAAAAATGACCAAGTAACAAAACTATTTAATGACAATTGCATATTAGATATATAAGATATACATTTTTATAGTTCGTTCTTATGTTGTACTGTTATACCACTGTCCCAGGTTAGGGGAGGGTTGGGATCCCGCTAACATGTTTAACCCCGCCACATTATTTATGTATGTGCCTGTCCCAAGTCAGGAGCCTGTAATTCAGTGGTTGTCGATTGTTTATGTGTTACATATTTGTTTTTCGTTCATTTTTTTACATGAATAAGGCCGTTAGTTTTCTCGTTTGAATTGTTTTACATTGTCTTATCGGGGCCTATTATAGCTGACTATGCGGTATGGGCTTTGCTCATGGTTGAAGGCAGTACGGTGACCTATAGTTGTTAATGTCTGTGTCATTTTGGTCTTTTGTGGATAGTTGTCTCATTGACAATCATACCACATCTTCTTTTTTTTTTTTATATATACTCACAATTTACTATTACATCTATGTCCGTCGACAACATGCTGCTCACTTTATTAGTTGCATTGCATTTATATATCCCGTCCTGACTTCTATTGATGTTCCGTAAACTTAACTCGTTTGACGGAAAAAATTGTCCATTTGGTCCTATCCAATCCAATACACATACTGGGTTACATTCCGAAGAGCAGTTTATTTTAGGAACATGCTCTCCTTCATTTTTGATGTATTTTGATATATTTGGAGAAAGTCCTACTTTATTTGGTCCATCTGGAATAATTGTTTATTGTATCACCAAATACAAAAGAAACCGTTTAAATACATGTACATTGTTAAACAGACTTCAAAAAATGAGACTTTGGATGATTAATGTCTGTTTAATACTTTGTTGAAAACTGTGACTTTATATTAAACAAGTTATTTCGAAAGTACTTTTATGTATGTTTTGTCAGAAAAGACGTTCTACGGGGGAAATGTATAGCAATAATTATAATCTTGTTCCGAAACGAGAAACATCAAAACATAAAACAGGCTTAGTTTTAACATATCTATTTATAGTGGTTTGGGAAACAAGTTTTTCAACTTATGTTTATCCCTTTCCACGTTGTGGGTGCGAGTGCTGCCTTGTAGCGGCATGCTCTATTTCGAAATCTACAAGGGCGTCTCTCTTAACACAGGTTAGTTATTTATCGTCCCCTTCCGACGGACTATCAACGTTTCATCAAGACCATACTCGCGAATGGTATCACGGGAGAGCCGAAAATTCCATCCCTGAAATTGTCATCCCGGAACGGGAATCGAACTAGGAACCTTTGTGTTAGTAGTCCGATGCACTAACCAGTACACCACAGGTTTTCTGATTGACCAAAACTTACGAACTAATTTTGAACACTAACGCTTCGCACCACACGCATAACGATGCACACCAATTAGTTTCATACGAATACACATCATCTTCAAATAAGAATTCAACACAAATAAGTTCTATTTGGTATCCTGTTGATGTTGCTTAGATTCTATTGATTCGGATGGATTATATAAATTGAGAACGACAGGAGAAGAAATAATTCACGTTACATTATAGGTATTCGAATCCCGATCTATGAATTACATTGCTACATATGATCTTGGGTTATAGACTTTGCTTGATATGCGCACCATGAGGAAGTGATTGATCTCTTCCCAAATAAAGGTAAACACAGACGTGCCACTAGTTTTGGTAACTTTTTTAAAATGATAAATATATCAATTTGGTGCAAAATCACGGAACTAATATAACAATGGACTGATATTTATTATAGCTAGCTGTAAATCCAGGTTTAATCCCTCATTTTCTACATTTAAGAATTGAATGCTTCTTTTTGTAACTTCATTGGGGTGTAAAAGCGTTGACCGAAGTACATTTTGTATTCTAAAAACTTGTGCGCACGGTCAGCGCTTTTACAACCCTATGAAGTTACAAAAAGAAGCATTCAATACTTATAATTACATTTTTTAGCTAGGATCATGAAAACACGAATTTTATCAATTTTTTATTTAATTCACCTGTGCACTTTATTGTGGGACCTCGTGTTATTATCATGAATGAAAAGTTTTATTGAGTAATGCAATTGCTGAAGGAATAACACGTGATGTACAGTTAGCCAATCAGAATAACGTATTATATTGAAACATACATCTAATGTAATTATAAGAAAATGCATGCACCAAGTCAGGAATATGACAGTTTTTATCCATTCGTTTGAAATGTTTGAGCTTTTGCTTTTGCCATTTAATTTGGGACTTTCCTTTTTGAATTTTTCTCGGAGTTCAGTTTTTGTGATTTTACTTTTTATGAGAAAATGAATATAAATTTCGGTTGAGTTGTCTGTTGTAATTTGTGCTTCAGTTTTGAATTCATTTTACTTATCATCAATGATAACACATTGGTATGAATACTTACAAAGAACACTGATGGTTACATTAGCAGATACCATATTGCCAACGACATTACTAGCATTACATTGATATATCCCCGACTGGTTCCTCTGGATATTCTTCAAACTTAAGATTTCATTTGATTCCACTTGACCAGTTGGTTTTATCCACATTAAAGAACAATCTGGCTGACAGTCTGCTGAACACGTGATATCTTGGACATTACTATCTTCATTTATCGGGTAGTGTGTTTCATTTGGAGACAGTATTACTTGGTAAGGTCCATCTGTAAATAAAAATGTTTCGTAATAAGCACAATACAGATCATATAATTCTTATATTAGTGTTGAGAAGTAAGGCATCTAAAAATGGGTATTACCAATTCAATTTCAATTAGAGTATATTATGGGTTCTTTTTTGCATGTGTTTAATTTTCGCTTTGTTTGCGGCAGCGAATTTTTAACCCCACGTAAAATTTCCTAGGATATTCCAGTATTCATTACTAAACATTTATTTACACTTTTGTTATTTTATAATCGAGTTAAGGTGGTACCCAACACTTTCACTAAAATTAATATGGCTCGTTCAATTTTCATAAAATTTTGACAATGTATTTACTTTGACCCTTTAACAAAATTATAAAAAATTCAAAAATTTTGAACCAACCGTTTTGTCAGAAAAATTTCACTGGTTATATAGCAGTTTGACAAACACCAATTTTAATCATTGTGAAGTTTAATTTTCCCTTTACAACACAACGTAATTGAAACGTCTAGCTGACTTTACAGAGTTATCTCCCTGTAGTGTTAGGTACCACCTTAACTCGAAAATGGTATGTAAACTCTTTACACTCGAAAGTTAAGATAACGTTCTTTTTGAAAAAAACCAAGTCGTTTCCACTAGAGGTATAGGGAGAGGTTTGAAAAAAAAAATGTTTAATCCGCCGCAAATTGCCCCTGTCCCAAGTCAGGCGCCTCTGGCCTTTTTTTTTTAAAGTCTTTTATGATTTTAAATTTTAGTTTATTTACATATTTCAGAGTTAAGTATGTCGTCCATTATCACTGAACTAGTACATATTTTTGTGGCCAGCTGAAGCACGCTTCCGGGTGCAGGATATTTTTGCTGTATTGAAGACACATCGGTTGCCTTCGGCTGTTTTCTGCTCTTTGGTTGGGTTGTTGTCTCTTTGACACATTTCCTGTTTCTATTCTAAATTTTATTTTGTGTTGATTTAATAATTCCTGCCACGTATAAAACATTCTGAATTCGCTCATCAAAATCACACTTACGAATTTTTTTTTTAACGATTTGTTGCAACACAATATACGTCTGCATGCATTCTAGAACGCTTACAGACACCCGAAACTGATTGACAACTGTCCGATGATTGTCTGTCGTAATTTAACGTCATGTTAGAAGCCTCCTCACACTAAAAGTGGGAACCTTGTCTTTTTACTGGCGTAACTTGTGTAGCATGAACGATGGTAAACTGCCTGTAATTCTTCTAATTCACCACTATCAAATGAAACATATTCGTCTATAACCTTGATGTACACCTCATCCAATCTTTTATTCATTAAAGATACAAAATTTAACAACCCTTTACCAGTACTAGTTAGTTGACCCACATTTTCAGTCGATGATTTTGGTATATAATGCAGTGCATAAAATTTAATGACTTTCGTATTTTCTTTGGACTCGAAAGAGCAAGTTTCAACGGACTAGACGAATGATACATTTCGTGGAATTTTAACTGAAACTATCCGTCAATGATTTTGATTTTATACAATAAGACATTTTTGACAAATTGCATTTGACGGATTAAAACAAAAAATAGAATATAAACATATTCTTGATATTTAATGTTAACTTATTTAGTGTTATATCTCGTCTCACCATTTTTAATAGTTTGTGTCATCTTAATTAAAACGATATATTTGGTTTACAGTTTGATTCAGAAGAAACACCGACATAGCTAGATAACACAATTAATTATTAAATGACTACCACAATTGGATATTAATTATATTTGTAATTTTCATTGATATTAATAAATCTTATTTCAGTTTTACAAACCTTATCTTGAATTCTGTCCTAATTTTATCCTATTTTTGGGATTTTTTTTAGAAATTCAAATGTGACGTCACTTTGAGCGTTTATCACTTTGGCTAACTCGGCTGTGAATTTTTATGTGCTGGTTTAGGTTATTTTATGCAATCGTTTTTATTCTGTAGTTAGTCACCAATCCGGTTTTATCAGGTGTATATCTATTATGTAGTCATTTTTATAAAAAAAATACTGTTTGCAAAAGTATGAATTATTCTAAATAATAAGGATTTTCTTATCCGAATCATAAAACCCTAGCCGTATTAGGCACATCTTTTTTGAACTTTTGGTCCTCAATGCTCTTCAACTTTGTACTTGTTTTGGCGTTTGATCTTTTTTCATCTGAGCGTCGCTGGTTAATCTAGTGGACGAAACGCGCGTCTGGCGTATTAAATTTTACACCTGGTACCTTTTGTTAGCTATTATTCTTGGTGTTTTCTCTGTCTTATATGTTCTCCCATTTATTAGTATAGTAGTCCTGTCATGTAAAGTTGTAATTTTAATGTTATATCAAACATTGCCATAAAAACGGGAGGTTTGGCATGCCATAAAACCAGGTTAAACCCACCATTTTCCCATCAAAATGTCCTGTACCAAGTCAGGAAAATGGCCATTGTTATATTAGAGTTTGTTTCAGTGTTTGTTACATTTTAATGTTGTGTTTCTGTTGTGTCGTAGTTCTGATCTTATATTTGGTGTGTTTCCCCCAGTTTTAGTTTGTAACCCGGATTTGTTTTTTTTCTCTCTGAATTGATTTATGAATTTCGAACAGCGGTATACTACTGTTGTCTTTATTTGACAAGTGTTTAGTAAATGTATGACTATAAATATTTACTTCTGTACTCGTACTATGAACAAATATTTCCACACTCCATGATTTCTCCATGACTGCATACCTTACAACAAAATTATTTTTATTTACCTGTGTACGTTATAGTGTTTTAGTGACATTTTGTCCAAGATTATGGTTGTCTTTCTATTATTGCATGTATTGTTTAAGATCTCACCCCTTTTTTGTTACTTTATATTTTCATCGTGTCATAGATCAGTTCAGTGTATGTTCACTTTTTTTGTTAATATGTCTTTTGATTAAGGTGGCTCGTGGGTACACAAATTTCAAAAAATTAAACCTTCATTTTTCATTACAAATTTTATCTATTACACTATTAGTTATTACTTTATGATATGGTACAAAAATCAACCCAAAAAACGATTCGGTTTGGCCCCAGATGACTTTTAAAATATTAATGTCATTGAAAAAGCTCCAAATTATCTCCCTTTGGTGCCAAAATGCCTTTTTTTGCATTAAATTTGAAATATCTTTTTTTTTATTACTCATCGGTGATCTATATTTTTTATTATTGTTTTCAAATAAGCTGTACATAAACTAAAAATTGTAAAATTAAGCGATTTCTGTAATTATCTGAATTTCGATATATCCTCTTTTTCTCCTATTAGCACAACAGAAAAAAGGACATTAACAAAAATGCTTCTTCCGGAGTCAAATTGTGAGCTTAAATGAACGGTGACCCCATTTTTATATTTCATTTTTTCTTTTAAGTATATGATAAAGTTCATTTATAAAAAAATATAGCGAAATACTATATTAGAAAAAAAAAGATTTATACCCAGGAGCCCCCTTAAGTTAATTCATTTCAATTGATTTTATTTTTTATAGTTTGTCTCTCTATGTTGAGATGACACACTATTCTTTCAGGTAAGGCTGAAGGTTGATACATATTAAAACGTTTGAACCCGTTGCATTGTTTGTCAGGAACCCGATGTTTAATTGTCGCCGTTTGTCCAATTACGAGACACCTCTTAAGAACAGGATATACTTTTGATAATATCACCTTTTAAATAATTGAGGTAAATCAAAATTGGGACTCCGAAAGGAGAAAACAGAGAGAAAGGTTCTGGATGCATCAGCTACGTACTCTTGAACCTGATGGACTTAATGAGAGGGATGAAAAACAGTTCTACCCAAAACCAAAGGAATAAATCATGAATTTCATTCTATTTAACTAAAACAACTATTTGTTTAGATTTAAAAATTGTTATGTACAATAAACGGCAAAAATATCTTTTATATACCCCATCAATCAATATTTTAAACTTTTTTTTGTCATGCATCCGATTTCACCTAGATAGATGCACACGCCCGATGAAGCTAATTTGTTTAGCGAAATATTGCGTGAATAATATATAAAATATAACAACTAATTTTATAACACTCATTAGTGTGTTAAAGTTACATTCTCTTATATATATATATATATATATATATATATATAAGTACGTCTGAGTCAGTGACAACTCTACAACAGATGTATCCATCGAATAACATCTTCATGCCTTATATATCATGTACTGTAGTACGCCGCTAGATTAAAACTGACGAGGAAAGGTAACACACGGCCAGCGAAAGCTCTTTTTTAAGAGCCCAGGTGGTCGTGCGGTCTAGCGGGACGGCTGCAGTGCAGGCGATTTGGTGTCACGATATCACAGTAGCATGGGTTCGAATCCCGGCGAGGGAAGAACCAAAAATTTGCGAAAGCAAATTTACAGATCTGACATTGTTGGGTTGATGTTTTGACGAGTTGTATATATATATATATATATATATACAAACAAACTTTCATCATTTATTAGTGTACTTAATTGAAAATATTTGTAGATAATATCGAAAAAAAGAATAATATATTAGTTGAGTGCAAATTGACCGTAAGGTTCAATAATACATATATTTTGAGATGGAAGGGAAGTAATTAAGTTCTGTGTTGAAATTGGAGTGTTTTGCTCTTTTCTTTTCCGTTTATAAGTTAACTTAAGGCTTTTGGTACTTTTGTTCTTGAATGTTTATCAGTAACTAATTTTATGAAGTACTATATGCCTTAAATATTATGGATAGTTTTCACTTCTTCTAATCTATCATTAACTTCACAACAGACACCAGCATAGCAAACGAGTTTTGAAATATAAACACCGTAAGATGATGCCAAAGGAACATCACCATCCATAAAGAAAAAAGGGAATGAAAAATCGTCACGTTTGTCGTAAATGGTATTGTTAAGTTTCCTGACAAGTGTATACACCTGAAATATGTAATTTTCGCAAAGAACAGCTATTACTGTTAACATATGATTTCTTTCAAGTAAGATTCTTAGGTGAATTTTGGCAGTTTGGTCATAAACTGTAATTCATGACAATACAAAACCATATCTGCTATTAAAAGAGCGCAACAATTGTCGAATGCATTGCCTTCAACCTGTCGATAAAAACTTTTTTCCGAAACTTACATAAATATTATTAAGTAGGACACGAACAACTTCAATCTTCTCATCACAACTCCAGTAAACTAATCTAGCATATTTACTTTTCTAATTAGAGAAGAAGGCTTTAGTCTTGTATGTTTTGTTTAAATTTTAGTTCATTTGTAATGTTTTGGAATTCTCACTAAACTAGTACACATTTTTATTGAGGGGCTAGCGGAGGCAAACATCTGGGCGCGGTATTTTATTGCTACATTGAAGACCCATTGGTGGTGTTCCGCTGTTTTCTGCTCTTTGGTCAGGTTGTTGTCTCTTCACCATCTCAATTCTAAATTTTATTTAAATGAATCATAGCAAATATATTTGTATTTAGATTTACCATTTAATTAAATAGAAAAACGTTTGTTTGATAACATTGTGTGAAAGTGTAGTATTTAGTATAGATTTGAAAAATCAAAACTGTTAATGACTCAAAAGGACCACCAAAAGCACGTAATTTGTGTAAATTGTTTACACTCCTAAATAGTTAATTTCACTATTTTCATATATCATATTACACATGTTTATGATAAGTTCTTCCATAGTAGTTTGTGTAGTTTATGTAACCAATAAATAGTAGGGATCATCAAATGTTCAGAAGAGACCTGCTTATGATATGTTAGTTTACTATATGACTCTATGTGGAGCGCACGGACTTGAATCAAGATGAATTTAAAGTTTTATTCTTAAGAACATCCGTGTAGTGTTTACGACCTACCACCACCACATTGTAAACTTGTTGACGTCATATGTTTGCTTATTAGTGCTTGTACGCTTCAGAATTGAATGTAATATAATTGGATAAATGAACATTTTATGTGAAATATGAGTTTTTTTTTGTATTAATTATTGGATAAGCTAATATTCTGATTATCATTATACTTGTTAGTTTAACTGAGCAGCCCAAAACAGTATCATGCTTCTTTGTAAACAAAATTACCATATTTGTCCTATTTGAATAGAAAAAAATCATGGCTTTATCAAATTAGATACTAGAATTTTACTACATGCAACATGAGTTGTGAATCATCAGTGATGTAATAAGACTTACACCAGAAGGTAAAATTGTAGCGTCTTCAAATTAGAAACAACATAAAGCCAAATATGTGATCAATCTGATCTACATGTATCCTCACAACCTAATATTTTCATACCATCTTGCGCTCAGTTTCCTCCATTCCCCCTTGTAATTTGTTTTTTTGGACGAACGAGTTGTGAATCATCAGTGATGTGATTATACTTACACCAGAAGGCAAAATTATAGCGTATTTAAACATTCGCCCATTGCATAAGGTATTGGCCGTGCAGTTATATCATGACTAGGGGAATATGGGTCACGAACATTGATAGACACTTTTTACTCACATGGCTTTTGTGTTTACTATGCAGCGGCAACACTATACATGACAAGCATTGTCATGCACGAGTTTGTCCGAATCAAGACGGTATTTACGCTCCAGATGGCATTGTTTCAAAACACCTAGGGGTGTTTGATATAAAAAGGTACCGACAATATAGTCATCAACACGGAGACAATTAACAGTAAGGAACATTTCATTCTATGGCACTAGCAGACTTCCAGGTTTGTCAATCTACTATTGATTCCAGTTTGCGTCAGATGAAACTGAAAAGAAGTCAAGATAACACTTTTCAATTTACTGACGGTGCATCATCGTTGGCGGCTGTTTCATTATATTAAAGGTAAGAGATGTCTTTTTTGCGTCCGAATGTTTTCAAATACATTTTAAATGTGCTGATAAAATGGAAAACGCACGGTTTAGTTAAAAACGTTTGACCATCAAGTTATTTAATTTTAGACCGGATATAACAACTCTTTCTGGCTTCAGGCTTGAAATTTCGACCGGGAACAATTATTGATAAACCCCAACATTTTTCAAGCGACAAATTTCATCAGATTACTTACAAGATTGTATTGATACCTGCAAAGGTAAATCTCTGTGCTCAAAAGCGGTGTTTGCTTTGAACAAACTCTTTCATCCACCGAACTTGTTTGTGTCATGAAAAAGAAGTATGTTGTAATGCAAATACGCATACCATGAGGAGAGATTGATCCATATCCCTCTATAACGAAGACTAGAGCTATTGTTTGTAGCTTTTAAAAGTTATATAAGGGTTTTGACCGATTTAAAATTACAACATAAGTACTTGGTATTACATTGTATTTTTCATTACTTCCATAAAAAATGATGAGTATAAATAAAATTGAGAATGGAAATAGGGAATGTGTCAAAGAGACAACAACCCGACCATAGAAAAAACAACAGCAGAAGGTCATCAACAGGTCGTCAATGTAGCGAGAAATTCCCGCACCCGGAGGCGTCCTTCAACTGACCCCTAACCAAATATACACTAGTTCAGTGATATACCCCTTTTTACCAGGATAATCCAACTAAGATAATGTTCATGCACCAACCAACCTCTAAATCAATGCAAGTCACATTTTTTTTAAACCACGCATTCGCCTTGGTTTACTATGATATTTTTTGTGTCATAACGGAGCTGTCCGACAAATATACAATATTTATTTATCTATAACTAGATACCAATTTTCCCAAAATACACAATATTTTAGATACAAAATAAAAAAACACAGTGTCAGCGCTTGAATTTTGTTATTTTCAAAGGTGGACAAAATATTCAACTAATTTGATAAACTGGTGTTTTATAGTTACGAAAATAATTCTGCAAAAACTAATAAGAAATATGACAGTTGATAGATGTAAAAAGGTCAAGGCCATTTCTACTTTTGGTATGTCATATATGGAAAAATAATCAGGAGGTTTCAGATTAACGCCATTTTGTGATGGCAGCTCTTTATATAAATAGTATTTTTTTCTGTTTTAACATCCTTTGCAGTACATGCTTATGATTGAACAGTTTTTTGTAGCACTTTAATGAATGAATATCAGAAAAGTTCTCCTTTTTGTCCTTGTGGTTGAAATACTGATATTTCTAGGCCTGACCTTTTACCCCAATTTTACCAAAATTTGATCCCTCTGAAATTTTACGACCAAACGTTTCTTATTGTACACGTTTTCCTCTTTCCATCGATATATAATTAAGGGTTGTGTTCTTCCAGAACATTAAAGTTTTAAAAAATGAACTCTGGTTGCAGTACTATAAACGTATAAGGTTATTTTAAATCAAACAAAAATTTAGAGGTAAGTTGCGAAACATTATCAAAAATTGCAATTCTTAACAAATCCTTCCAGGTTTGTCAATCTACTATTGATTCCAGTTTGCGTCAGATGAAACTGAAAAGAAGTCAAGATAACACTTTTCAATTTACTGACGGTGCATCATCGTTGGCGGCTGTTTCATTATATTAAAGGTAAGAGATGTCTTTTTTGCGGTCCGAATGTTTTCAAATACATTTTAAATGTGCTGATAAAATGGAAAACGCACTGTTTAGTAAAAAACGTTTGACCATCAAGTTATTTAATTTTAGACCGTATATAACAACTCTTTCTGGCTTCAGGCTTGAAATTTCGGCCGGGAACAATTATTGATAAACCCCAACATTTTTCAAGCGACAAATTTCATCAGATTACTTACAAGATTGTATTGATACCTGCAAAGGTAAATCTCTGTGCTCAAAAGCGGTGTTTGCTTTGAACAAACTCTTTCATCCACCGAACTTGTTTGTGTCATGAAAAAGAAGTATGTTGTAATGCAAATACGCATACCATGAGGAGAGATTGATCCATATCCCTCTATAATGAAGACTAGAGCTATTGTTTGTAGCTTTTAAAAGTTATATAAGGGTTTTGACCGATTTAAAATTACAACATAAGTACTTGGTATTACATTGTATTTTCATTACTTCCATCAAAAATGATGAGTATAAATAAAATTGAGAATGGAAATGGGGAATGTGTCAAAGAGACAACAACCCGACCATAGAAAAAACAACAGCAGAAGGTCATCAACAGGTCGTCAATGTAGCGAGAAATTCCCGCACCCGGAGGCGTCCTTCAACTGACCCCTAACCAAATATACACTAGTTCAGTGATATACCCCTTTTTACCAGGATAATCCAACTAAGATAATGTTCATGCACCAACCAACCTCTAAATCAATGCAAGTCACATTTTTTTTAAACCACGCATTCGCCTTGGTTTACTATGATATTTTTTGTGTCATAACGGAGCTGTCCGACAAATATACAATATTTATTTATCTATAACTAGATACCAATTTTCCCAAAATACACAATATTTTAGATACAAAATAAAAAAACACAGTGTCAGCGCTTGAATTTTGTTATTTTCAAAGGTGGACAAAATATTCAACTAATTTGATAAACTGGTGTTTTATAGTTACGAAAATAATTCTGTAAAAACTAATAAGAAATATGACAGTTGATAGATGTAAAAAGGTCAAGGCCATTTCTACTTTTAGTATGTCATATATGGAAAAATAATCAGGAGGTTTCAGATTAACGCCATTTTGTGATGGCAGCTCTTTATATAAATAGTATTTGTTTCTGTTTTAACATCCTTTGCAGTATATGGTTATGATTGAACAGTTTTTGTAGCACTTTAATGAATGAATATCAGAAAATTTCTCCTTTTTGTCCTTGTGGTTGAAATACTGATATTTCTAGGCCTGACCTTTTACCCCAATTTCACCAAAATTTGATCCCTCTGAAATTTTACGACCAAACGTTTCTTATTGTACACGTTTTCCTCTTTCCATCGATATATAATTAAGGTGTGTGTTCTTCCAGAACATTAAAGTTTTAAAAAATGAACTCTGGTTGCAGTACTATAAACGTATAAGGTTATTTTAAATCAAACAAAAATTAAGAGGTAAGTTGCGAAACACTATCAAAAATTGCAATTCTTAACAAATCCTACAAAAATATAATTAAAACTCAAAAACATAAATATTGGGGGATTTTGTATGCACATCAAATAAATGTATGGTTTTAAGTTCAAGGAACATTTGTTCATAATTCTAAGATTCAATTTTTATATGAATTTTTGTTGCAAGAGCCTTCTATAAAGATTGTGCAGTTGCCACAAAAAAACCAGTTTAGATAGCGCATCGATAATTGTCGATATCAGGGATGACAATGATTTACCATAATTTAAAAAGGAGTATTTAAAGTTCGAAAAGTTATGTTGTGATAACAATTTTTTTTCTAAGTCTAACTTAATTACCTTTTAAAAGCATTGTGAAAAAAACACAAATGACTTAACAACTAAATCGGTAGATCATTTAAAACAAATTACCAGCGATATGAAACATTTGGTTTTGTTTTGTGTGATATTAACGAACTAGCAATAATATTGTGGTTTTTGTGTTTGTTTAAAAACTATAGGACATGTTAAATAAGCTGAAGGTTTTTCCGTTACGTGATTCGGATATATTTTAAATTAAAACTGAGGTTTTTTTTTAAGAATGGTGATGTTAAATTATATGTATTAATCGCACATTTAATGATTTCAGTAGGTCAACATTACGGCTCCTGAATTACGCAATGTAAACTGTGGACTTGACGATAGTTTACTAGAGAAAAATGTAAATTAAAAACGGCAAATGTTGTGGTTGAGAAACAAAAGAATCAAACACATTTATTTCAGCAGTTATTTAAGAAATATTTAATGCAAGCGATATGTTTATTGATTTTTTAGCTTTATTTAAGACGGGGTAAAATAGAATATCCACACTCACAATCACTGCATACCCATCCCCGCTGCAGTGTTTTAAATTACCGTATTTGTCCTTTTAGAATTGAAATAACTCATGGAAGCCATAGATAATTATGTTTGTTATGTACTTACGGACTGGGCTGTACAACAAATTACATGGGCTATTCAACACATGGCCTCGCTTCTGCTCAGGATAAAATTCCATTATCACGGCCCAGACCATGTGAAAATTTCAACAAATCTCTTGCATTGTAAGTTTAATCTCGTGAAATATTCAAATGAATAGGTTTAATTTTTGTAATGAGTGATTTCACGATAAGCTTTTAAACTACAAATACAGGTGTTGTATATGTTGCTTAGTCTGTTTCTGTGTGTGTTGTTTTTTTTTTTTTTTACATTTTTATGTTGAGTCGTTGTTCTCCTCTTATATTTTAAGCGTTTCCCTCAGTTTTAGTTTGTTACCCCGATTTTGTTTTTTTCCATGGATTTACGAGTTTTGAACAGCGGTATACTACTGTTGCCTTTATTTAACGACATTATTGGTAGTTGTTTTACCTAACATACGAAAGTTTGAATAACCTTCCTTACCACATATTATCATTCAATTAGAAAGAATTCATTTTTAATTGACGGTGTTGTGATTTGGGGACTGTTGTTTGTTGGTTAGACTTATTTTGTTTTGGTTATAGTGTTACCTTAAGTTATTTCATTCATTGTTTGCGATTGTGCACTTGGTATCATTTGACTTTAACCCTTTTGTTGCACGAGGGACGCGTGTTTCCACACCGGCTGTACCGGAGGGACACATATGTACATATTCTTATTTATGAACGCTTCTCATCAATTATGTACCGTAAATTGGGTTATTTTGGTTGTTGTTTTATTTTGATTCATTTGGTGCCTCGGATGAAAGTGCCAAAATTTAACACACGTAAATAATGCAAACACTAAAAAATGAAAGGCTGAAATCGCGTACCGGTATGACAATATCGTTATGCTAATTGTATTGGAAAATATTTCATATTATTATATCTTCCGTATATTTCCCACAATTCTATACATATGGCCAAATCTGCAAATGAATACCTGGTATAATTTGACAACAACACCATGTAATGTTTACTTAATTGTCAATTTTCTGAAATTGTTAAGAAACACAACATGAATTTTTATTCACACATGTCATAAATATGTTATGCTATTGCTGATAAGACGCTGTTATTGGTAATTAGAATATCAAAAACTCCTTGTAATCCTTTATATTCAGTTAATTAATATGTATTGTCGGAGGCATAATGACCTTAATCGTCATTAGATTAACATGTACTACAATTGAGATGAATAAAATATATTTCGAATGATATTTGTAAAAAATAAATGATCTATTTAAAAAAGTAATTTTAATGTTTAAGATATTATTAGCTGTGAACCACAAAAAAACCGATTTTTTTTGCAATTGCATGCGTATTCGATTCCTTCATTAAGTTAACTTCACAGACGTCAAGCAGTCGTATTTTGTCTTCTGATCTTTTGATTAAGTTGAGCTTTTTCAATTGATATTTTGTGTCTTTCTATGTTGTGATGTTACACTATTGTTTCAGGTAAGTGTGAAAGTTAATACATATTAAAACGTTTAAACCCGCTGTACTTGTTTGCACCTGTCCTACTGATGATAAGTGGTTGTCGTTTGTTGAGGTGGTTTATCTGTGTCTCTCGTTTTTTATATAGATAAGACCGTTGGTTTTCCCGTTCGAATGGTTTTACACCAGTAAATTTTTGTGGCCCTTTATAAGCTTACTATTCGGTGTGAGCCAAGGCTCCGCGTTAAAGACCTTACTTTGACCTATAATGGTTTACTTTTACAAATTGTGACTTGTATGGATATTTGCCTCATTTGCACCTGTACCACATCTTTTTATATTTAAATGATCGGTAAAAATGTCACAATAAGGGGTTACAATAGTCAACATTGTGTAATAATCGCATTACTATGAACATATTTAATATATCCGTGTGTTAGGTACTAGTAGGTGAATCAAATATTTAATTTATGGTTAAAGTCACTCCAATATTTTACATTTAAGATGGTTTTGTTAAAAAAAACCCATTCATAACCTTCATCTGTTTGTCACTCCTAATGAAGCGTACTCGCAGGTTTTCCTTATTGACATCTACATAATATAAATAAACTAGTTCTGAAAATTATGTTAATAAAACAAATAATAATATTCATGATAGAAATAATTTACTTACAGTTAATGATGATATCTATATTTGCTCTTGTAGTCCCAATTGTATTTTTGACTTCACATTGATATGTACCATTATCCTTGTGTGAAGTAGAATTGATGAATAACTCATTGGAACTTGTTACAGAAGCAGGTCCAATCCATCGAAAAGTGCAACTAGGCCCGCATGTAGCATTACATATCAATGGTCCAAAACTACAGCTTTCATTCGCATAGTAGATAACGTTATTTGGATGAACATTTGTTGGAATAGCTATAAAACATAGTGTAAATCCTTTCATTTACTTTTGAAATATGATCAGTTCATTGCAGTAATAACTAGCTCGGTTGAAAGCTAGTTTTAACAGTTTACAAAATACACGTAATTCGTCTTTCGTACTGAGAAATTAAAAAAAGAAAGATAAAAAAAAAGTTCTAATAACTTAGAAACAAAACATGAACCAAAAGTGTGAATTATTCAATAAAAAAATACGCCAGACTTATGTTTCGTCTACACAAGATTCATTAGTGACGCTCAGATAAAAATTGTAATTAAGTCAAACAAGTACAAAAGAAGAGAACTGAGGACCCAAATTCCAAAAAGTTGTGTTACGATATTTTGGTATTTTTTCAGAAAGCTCTCTGTCTTGAATAATGTTGAGGTTCGCTGTATCGTTATATCCTTTGCATTATTTGTCCTATCTTGACCGAAGCAATATGAACGCTCCATATGAAAGTTATTCCCCCTTATGCATTTGATTTAAGTGATATGCATTTCTATCTTGTAAACCATGAGTGATAGAGACCTAGGATCTTATGATTTGAGGTCCTTGGTCCAAAAAAAATAAAAATTAGGTCACGGTCAATGGTCAAGGTCATATTCTAATTTTTGAATTTGGCTTATTTCCACTTATTTACAAAAAAACGTATAAGATATATCATTAATATAACTCATTAACCAAATATAATTAAGACCTATGGTCTTTTGATATGAGGTTATGACCTTGAAACTGATCTCAAGGTCAAAGCTTAAATTTACGTTCCAGATTTTGACCTTTGCTTTTACCTCATATGGATACATGATAAAGCCATCAGACTTTTGGCAATAGGCATCAAACCATTTAACCTTGAAAAAACCCGGAAGTGACCTTGTGTAAACTGGAAGTAGCTATTTTTTGTACGTTAATAATATAAAAGTATATAGAACCAGATATTTTTAGAATCAGTGTCAAGTAAATATTCAAATATTATCGGATGTACCATTTTTCAAACCGGAAGTAACAAATTGTCTCCCTTATTTAAAAAATATTGTATAGAAACCATACATTTTTTTAATCAGCGTAAAATAAGCTACCATTTGACGATTGAAATGACATTTTAAACTCAATTTTACTAGTGTCAAATTAAAATACAATTTTTTGTTTGGAAAGACTTTCAATTGTTTTCTGTCGCTAAGATATTTCTTATATGATATCATAGAGTTTATGCGCTTTTTATTTTCACCCATTCTAAGTCGAACAATTTTCTTTCTAAGGGTTATCTCCACGAACACTGTTTTCCTTGTGACTACATCCCCTACGTAACCGTAAAAGAAAGCGACAAATTTATTTTATAAAAGTGCTCGTTATAGAGTCCTAGGGTCTTTTGATTTGAGGTCCTTGGTTCAAAATAATGAAAATTAGGTCAAGGTCCAAGGTCAAGGTCAAATTTTTAATTTTATTTTGGCTTATTTCACTTATTTTCAAAAACTGTATAACATATCGACAAATTATTTTTCCTAAATTGTTAGTTGCGACTTGTCGTAACTTATCAATTTTGGTTGGACGGGTGTGTAGACAATAAATTGGAGTTAACGCCCATCTTATATTTAGAACTATGCGTACAGTGATATAACTCATTAACCATACATATTGAAGACCTAGGGTCTATTGATTCGAGGTCTTTGTTTGTGAGCTTAAAATTGAGGTCAGGGTCATAGGTTAATAGGACGTTCTAGATTTTGACCTTTGCTTAAATTCATATTTATACCTCATAAATCCATAGGAACTGACATTTTAGACTGATTTTTACTATTTTGATATCAAAATATATCTTTACTGGTGGAAAGACCTTCAATTGTTCCTTAAACAATTGGTTTTTAATTTTTCACAATATTGTCCAAAATACAAATTATAATGGATGGATGTAATAATTAAATTTGAATTAGCACAAAGCTATAAATTATTTTTTCATGTCTTATATGATTGCATACCCCCTTTTTATTTCATTTGTTCAAGCAACAATAGTCCCATTTGTTCCATAGATTATTCTTTTTAAAGTAAATACATTTGTTAAATATCATTGCATTAAATTTTATTAATGTAAAACTTTCTGTCCTTTTCAAATGTTCAAAATCATGTGTTAAACTTTATAATCTATTTTTTTTCTATTTTCATGTCTAATATTCTAGGATCGTTTGGTAAGAAAAAACCTTTCACATTTATTTGATGATGTCATCAAATACTAAGATGTCTATTATCGTATCAGTAAACGTCTCTGTCTTTTAGTCATTTTAAACTATGGTCGTTAATGATCCTGCATATTGTATGGGCACATGTCTTAGCATTGATATCATAAATGAAGAACGAAGGTGGAAAAATTTAAATGAACCATTATGAAAGCAAACCTGATTAAAACAAGTAAAAGATTATACACCACTTATCCCAAAACAATACCTGAGTTGCACGACAAAATATCATGATGCTGATAAAATTCAATAAGGGTCGATGTCATCCCGTTCCGAAATCGAAAAATAATTTTGCATTTTAAACTGATGTAAAACCCATACGTTTTAGATGCTCGTTGACAAACCCTTACGTTTACTAGATACGTAACAATGCTTACAAATAACTTTCTTCGATATTTAAACAATGTTTAACAACCAACCTTCCACACAATTTAAGTTTCGCATGACTTAAACGGTCATAATAAAGTTTTTCAATATATGAAGAATTGATTTATATAGATATATTAGTCAGTCAGTCACTTAGATAACAAAAAGACCGTTTTTCGAGTTCAACGATAAATCGCAGTCCCGATGGTGTAATCGCAAAAATTACTGATTATATTAAAATGTGTTAATTTGGTTTAAACGAAAACGGATATCTGGCTAAAGTGTTTGTTATTTCAGTATTTTATCAATTGAGAACGTCAAATGGTGTCAGAATTCATTGAAACCAACAGCAGGAATTATTTCGAAGGAAACTTGGAGTCTTAAAATCTGAAAATATAAAAACAAATGCATACACCATGCAAGTTGTCATTGGCTGAGGAATCAGACATTTTTACCCTTCCACGTTGGTCATGTTGATGATGATATGATAGTATTATTTTAAATGATCCTTAACTTTAAAAGTATATTGGATAGAATTGTTTTATAATAAAAGTATCATGTCCGATAATTTAATAGTAATGTAAAAATAAAATAACATCTGAGGTGCACGATAAAATATCATGATGCTTATAAAATTTAATAAGGGTCGATGACTAACTACATCAAGCGATTGTGTCATCCCATTCCGAAATCGAAAAATTATTTGGCATTTTAGATGCTCGTTGACAAACCCATACGTTTACTAGACACGTAAAAATGCTTACAAATTAATTTCTTCGATATTTAAACAATGTGTAACAACCAACCGGCGGCACAATTTAAGTTTCGCAGGACTTAAACGTCCATAATAAAGTTTTTAATATATGAATAATTGATTTATATAGATATATTAGTCAATCAGTCACTCAGATAACAAAAAGACCGTTTTCGAGTTCAACGATAAATCGCAGTCCCTTGTGTAATCGCAAACATTACTGATTACATTACAATGTGTTAATTTGGTTCAAACGAAAACGGATATATGGCTAAAGTGATTGTTATTTCACTATTTTATCAATTGAGAACGTCAAATGGTGTAAGAATTCATTGAAACCAACAGAAAGGATGATTTTGAAGGAAACTTGGAGTCTAAAAATCTGAAAATATAAAAACAAATGCATACACCCATGTAAGTTGTCGTTGGCCGAGGAATCAGACATTTTTACCCTTCAACGTTGGTAATGTTGATGATGATATGATAGTATCGTTTTAAATGATCCTTAACTATAAAGGTATATTGGATAGAAATAATTTATAATACAAGTATCATGTCCGATAATTTAAAAGTAATGTGAAAATAAGATAAGATAAAGTATACTATTTGTTTACTTTGCTAAGAGTTAAAAGTGATTACCTGCAATAGTTGCAAATCTTTCTGCTTTGCCAATTGATGAGCATTTCAGTAATAATTGACCTCTACCCCCACTGGTGTGGTTATAACAGATGCTCGTTGACAAACCGTTAGAATCACACCAACAAATTCCAAAATCACTACATTTTCCAGATCCACTAAGAATGCACAGATTAGAGGTATGGTGAATGTCATTTTGCAATAGTAGGCTTCCATTTGCCGTCACAACACTAAATATTGTTGTTCGATCAATTGCTGACTTATAATGACAGGTTATGTTGTTGCAAGTGTTGGGATATATGTATTCTGTTATATTAATTGTAATAGATTCTGTAGGTCCTGTTAAAAATACAATAATGAAATTTTGAAAACTAAAAAAATATATATATAGTTTGAAAAAAATGCTTAATCATACTATGAATGTAATAGTAGATACAACTACTCATGCTATATTCCAATTTATAGGCAAGGTTTTTTACACTACTGTAATGCTTTGTACTAGTTTATGAGACTTATAACTTATAAATAAGATTTTTGAAAGCAAATCCGCCAGACAACCAATCAATAGTCGGCAAATGCAATTTTATCATATCGATCTGAATTTAAATACATGATACTTATCGGGGCCTTTTATAGCTGACTATGCGGTATGGGCTTTGCTCATTGTTGAATGCCGTACGGTGACCTATAATTGTTAATGTCTGTGTCATTTTGGTCTTTTGTGGATAGTTGTCTCATTGGCAATCATACCACATCTTCTTTTTTATACCTTTATACAAAAAGTGAAATCACAATAATACTGAACTCCGAGGAAAATTCAAAACGAAAAGTCCCTAATAAAAAGGTAAAATCAAATGATAAAACACACCAAACGAATTGACAACAACGGTCATATTCATGACTTGGTACAGGCATTTTCATATGTAGAATATGGTGGATTGAACCTGGTTTTATAGCGCTAAACCTCTCATTTGTATGCAAGTCGCACCAAATTCTATTATTTTTACAACGATGCGTGAACAAACCAGAGATAATATGTAAAAGTCAAAATATGGGTACAACAGTCATCACTGTGTCACAATCTCAAAACAGACAAGTATGTAACAAAAAAGCGCCAAAGACATCTATCAAATTTTAAAACCCAATGCATAGCTTCGCGTGTTTGACGACACAAAATATAAACGTCTATGTTCAAAATAATGCTGCAAATGAGACAATATAAGCAGTTTTAAGCTCACATTTATCTGTGTTTATTAATATGTAACTCAAAATATGTTAAATTCTGAGGTCAATTTTTGTTCTTTTATTTGCTCATTCTGGACAAAATATCAGAAGTTTTACGAAATTGGTTAAATATTTAATTTAGAAATGGCAAAACTATATTAATGCCATTTGTTTTTTCTTAAACCCTAATCATATATCTACAAAATAAAAATAAATTCAATTTCATCGTTTCTGAATTATTTTAAAATCATTACATGATTGATTAAAGTATAGTTTTTTTTTCTGTAGCACTGTACGTATATATATATCTGAAGGGAAAACTACCGGACCCTACTACTAAAACGTGTCAATGAATAATGGAAGCTTATTAAAGTCCTACCTTCTACAATATTAGAATATCTTGTCAAAACTGATTGTTGTTAAACCTTTGTGCTCATGACTGACAACAACTTCACAAGTACATGTCTTAGCCAAAATAAATTTCACTTTGTGACACACTTTTTTGTTGGCATATAATGATTTCTCAGACCCATTAGCCGTATATATATATATATATATAACTAAGTGTTGTTCTAGTCTTAGCAATTATGCAATTGTGTTAAGGACAACGAAAAATGTAGAAATGATAGTGTACCGTTAGTGTTGCGATTATTGAAAAATGGTCGAAGAAACTAAATTAATTATCAAAAAAATCTTTACACAGATATAATATCGAATTCAAAATGCGAGTTCTTATTATCATATATATTACAGAATCATCATTTGCATTAATAAATAAGAGGACATGATTATGTTGAAAATAAAAGACAAGGTTTTACTACCATAATCACATAAATTAAACAATGACTAATCATTCCATACAAAAAAGACAATTAAGGTCAGTTGAATCCTGTCAGACAGACATGTACACATGCTTAACTTTATATTCCATTTGTGTGGTCAGTGTTGTAATCATGCACATATTTTGAGTAAAAATTAAAATCACAAAAATACTGAACTTAGAGGAAAATCAATTCGGAAAGTCCATAATCACATGGCAAAATCAAATAACAAAACGCATCAAAAACGAATGGACAAGAACTGTCATATTCCTGACTTGGTACAGGCATTTTCAAATGTAGAAAATGGTGGATTAAACCTGGTTTTATAGCGCTAACCCTCTCACTTTAATGGTAGTCTAATCAAATTCCGTTATATTTACATTGATGCGTTAACTAAACAGACACAATAAATAAAATAGTCAAAATATGGGTACATCAGTCATCATCGTATAACAATTTTAAAAGGAACAATTTAAGAGAACACAAAAACATCTATCTACAAACACATTCATTGATTTGTGTGTCTGACGTCAGAAAATTTTACAGTAAGCTGGAGCTCAAATATTTTTACAGTGTTCCTAATTTGTTGAATTTGGCAGCTGTTGTTGCTTGAATTACATCCATTACTTGCATTGCAGGTTTTTGTATAATTCTGTTCTTGGTTGTTTATGGACGATGTTTGTTATCTTTGTTCTAGCTGAGATCGCCACTGTTCCATTATTTGTAGTGTTACCTCGATCTTTTAATTTCCTTTCTAGATCTATTATATAACTTTTTTGTTATGAATCCATGGCTTTTGATTGTAGGTATTCTTGGTAGCTTTTGCTTGTTTAGGAGTAACTTTTTTTTTGTTTATTTGGCATAAAGTTGGGTACGTTGGGTATTTGGGTCAATATCTTTAATTGTTTTTACATAGGACGTAATGGTAACGTTTTGTCCTGTAGCTCAGTCTATATCGTAAACTTGGATATGTATGATAGTTCGTTTCGAAGTTGTGACATTTTCACATATGTGGTTCAATTTTCGGGTACGAAGTGAGATTACTTTTTCCGTAAATTAGCATTCCCCGAACATCCTTTTGTGATGCGGCTCCTTGTGGTAAAATATACCCTTTTTAACACAATAAGTTCTTTTATTAATTTTTATAATTTAATACTTTGAACACATTTAATAGCTCCATAGTTTTTACACATTCATTCTATGTTCCTCTATTTTCCTAATCACTACAAATGGTTAAGCTCAGTCATTGGTAAAAAAAAAGAAACATGTCCAATATCACAACACAGAGATTTTTTCTTTACACGTGACTTTTGAGTTCATCATTTCGAGGCGCATTAGGGATGTTGTCCCATTTGTACTTTCTGCTCATTTTGCTGTTCTGTCAGTATAGCACGGATAAACCCATGCTGGTTGATTGGAGACCTGTTTGTTACATTCTTCCTCTATTTGAGATTAGTTTTAGATACGGCTCTAGCTATTGTATGGATATCAGTAATATCCTTTGTAGCATCATTTGTAGTACCAGTGCATCTCTGAAAAGACTATGCCAGTTGGGATGTGGAAGTTTTACTTGGCGTAATAACCGTAATTTATTTAACTATTGGAGGAAGGTTTGTGTTGTCATTATCAGTTCAAGTGTAGCTCGGAAAACCCCGTGCTGACTGGGTCGTGGAAGCTTGATTTGGTTCTTGTTCGATGCTACGTTGTTGCATTACTACATCCATAGAATTATCAATGTCTTTTGGAAGTTGATACAATTGGTTCTCTATGCATTGTTTGCTTATATATGCTATGCTATGATCTATTTTCTGGTTTTTGTAAGTCCTACACATTCAAAATGCAGCATATGATCACATTCTTTGCATTCAATGGTGTCACCTTCAATCGGTTTTTTAGATAATGGACAGATATCTATACTTTCCACTTCTGTGTGTATGCTTTCATTTGTAGTAGCTTCTATTTTGTTTGAATACATTCTTTGGTTTCAGAAGTTGGTTTTGGACTTTTAGCATCAATTTGTTGGTGCTCAGTTTGACCCTGTTTTATGTTTCGAACAATTGAATTTTTAATTCTGCTCATTAATGTTGTTACAATTTGCATCTATTGCTTTTTTTATTTTGGACAAGATGGTTTCAATGAATAAATTCAAAAAGTACGGAAGTTCTGGTATAGTAGCAATTAAAAGTGAATTTTGGTTTATGTCAAGCCTTTCCAGTTTTGAGTTGGTTACTTCAGTAATATTCAGGTCAAGTCCACTGTGTATAGAAGTAGCAAGATATTCTTCGTTCGTATAGGTCTATATAATTACAAGTAGTTTTGCTTTTGTTAATTAATATGCTGCCATGCTCATGTTCATCATGAAATTATCGTTTTGTTTTTATTACAGTTTGGAATTGGTCTGTATTGCAATTTGAGCGTTTCTTTTCAAGTGCTTTATCAACATGGAGCTTGTATAGTTTTTGATGTTTCATATACTAAGTTTGAAGTTTTTTGTGGACTCAAGCTTGTTCCGCAAGGTTGGTTTTTGAATTACGCTGGCTTAAGTTTTTTCCCACTGTCAAGTATGTGTATCTCCATAATAATGCTCTTTTTTGTTTACACAGACATAAGATGGTTTATCAGTATATCTTGGAAAAACCCATGCTGACTGTTGTGCAGATGTTCAGTACATCTCGGAAAACACCCGTTCTGACTGACGTAAAGATGTTCAGTATAGCTTAGAAAATACCAAAGGTGACGACAGTTGAGATGTTACAACAACGATTGCATGGAAATACATTCCCTATAAACATCAATGACCGATCTAAGCTGGTATATATATATATTACTTTCAATTGTGTTAACGGTACAGTAATTAAAACAGGGACTGCGTATTTTAACATCCCAAATAAAAAGCATTTAGATAATGATTTAAAAAAATAATAATACATGTTGACTAAGGTTAAATAATTGAACGTGACTGCGTACTTGCAAAGGCCCTACCAAATGAATAGAACCCTGTAATTTAAACTTTTATAATTCAAATTTCCTTAAAACTGTGGGAGTCCGGTACGGAAGCCTGAGGTACTGGAAACAAGTGATGGAAGAGGAAATTAGTGAATCATTCTTTGGTTTTTTATTTGTTTCTTCTGGGGAGACCGTCCTTAGTTTTCTGATCCGAAACTTTTCCAGAGCAAACGCTTTCCACCAAGTCCGCTAAGTGCGCCAGCATTATTATCTAAGGACTATTCGCCATATCAGAAAATATCATAATTTATATATTCTTCGCCATCTTTGTCAACATTATTATTTATGTTTTGTTCGTAAAGTTCTCCAATATTATGTGTGTGTACTGTTTGTCAAATTAGCCTCTATTATAAAAGAAGAGGGACGGACAAAAGATCCCAGAGGGACATTCAATCTCATAGATTGAAATTAAACTGACAACGCCATTGTTAAAAATAAGAAGACAAACAGACAAGTAATTGTTCAGATGAGACAGCATAGAAAACTAAAGACTAAACAACACGAACCCCACCAACAATTATTTACGTTATGTTTGCTTACTTTGCCAATATCAATTCCCGATTTCTTTTTAACCATATTATACTAAAAAATCTTATTCATCGTGAGAACATGAGATTTTCTGGGGACTTTCTAGAATTTTTAGATGGAGGAGGTTAGTTGGCCTTATTCAACAATTTTACTACTTTAACTTGGTGCTCATATAATAGTTCATTTTTGTAAGTCTCAGAGATATTACAGCATACCCTGACTAAAATAAACAAATTTAGATGCACTAATGATCATGTTTTAGAACGGTCATTTTATTAAAGGGCTCGAGGAGAGACATCTGCTTTTCTAATTTAAAAAAAAAATGTAGGAAAATAAATGAAGACCTCATTCTGTAAAGATATTAAAATCTCAACACGCCAATTTTCAACACCTTTTTCATCACAACAAAAACACATGCATGCATACAACTTCTTTTTTTAACTATAACTATTCCATGAAAATAATAATTAGAAATAAAGTCTCAAGTTGTTTGTTACTTTAGGAAACTTATTTATATATGCCTGTTTTGGTCTTATTGACATTTATCATGCTTTCAATATATTTGCACACATTTCTCCTATTCTCTATTAAAGAATTTAGTATTATATTTACTTCAGATGAATATGATTTTCCGAAAGAAAGAGTCGCAAATTATGATTTATATCTTAAAAATTGAGTCTACACGTTTCCTACAAAAAAATAAAATATAGATAAACATAATGAAGTTTATGCCAAAAATTGATACACAAGAAGTATAAATATACCATCTGCCCCAAGTGCTTCAAGGGTTTTCTGGATAATCATAATGCTTGAATAAGGTTTGAATTACATAATTGTTCGGATATGGTAATCAATTTTCAATGCCCCTATTTTCACCCCTCTCTTCAGGTAATAAATCACCATCTCCGTTTTTTTTTCATTTTTTTTTTTATAAAAGAGGAATCCGTTTATCCATAGCTGACCACAAGAAAGCAGGTTTAAAGGAAACCATAAACATTTGGTTGTAAAGTCACATAATTGTTACCTTTGAAAAAAATTGTGACACATATTGAACATGCAACTTTGTACTGTATGCGGCATTTTAACATCACCTTTAAGTTATTGATTCGTGTGTCACTAATGAGTCTTTTATAGACGAAATGCGCCTCTGGTATACATGATCATTTTTGTCATACAACGCAAATGTTTAAACTGAGACACACACTTATTTTGCAATGGATATTGGCTCTTGGTAACTAAAAGAAAAGGTTTTGTCAAAGTTCACCTAAAGCTTTTTTCATTTAGAAATGAAAAAAAATCACAACCTAAACAATATAAATATTAACTAGGTTACTGTATAAACATGTCTTTCAGTAAATAAATATTGGCAATTGGATCTTACTGAAACTGAAATCGCCAGTCTTGAACAAAAAATTATGTGTCTGCAAAATTGTTTATATCTTTTCGAACCCGAATGTGTCCAATGAAAACGAAGTTTCCATCGTTAGCCTCACAATGTATTCCCTGTATTTGTCATGAATAAACTAATGCATTCTATTTATTTTTTATTTTTTCAGCAACTGGTATCGAAGTAATAGTAGTTGCATTCGTTTCATGGTTTCAATTACCGAAAATAAGTGTCTAAACTTACCCCACTTCAAAACGAAAATGCAGCATGAGGCACAAAGTGCGAATCCGTAGTGAAATGTCATTTTCAAAAATATGAACAGTCTGCCTGACAGATGTAAAAATAACAGGTAATATATATTTGATAGCATTATATTTTACATCCTTGATATATCTAGAGTAAATGCTATAGGATGTACAAACAGGTTCAATAAATTTGTCTTCATTGTTTAAATTGAAAGATGTCGTATATGAAACGGTGAAAAAATTGCACAGGGTGTTTTGAAGAATACGCAAATAATCAACTCAGTTTTTTTAGGAAATGAATGTATCTATGTAGTTATATAAGAATTAAATATTACAAAAAATAAGACACTATAAAACGAAAATGACCTAAACCGTTTTTTATTCATAATATAGTACACGATATATATTCAATGGTTATTAAACTAAAGAAGGTGTGTTTCCTTCTTTTATTTATGTTATTAAATTGGTTAAAACGACATCATCATTACCATCACTTTTCCCCGTGACAAGAAGTCAATTTTTCCAGAAAGACATAATCAATAGGCACACAACACAATTACTTGTTCGGAAGTAACGCTATAAACGTTATATACATTTCACTAACAATGATTTATATCGTGAGGTGAGCTGTCCAGTAAAAGATCTAAAATAACAAAAAAGTGTTCATTACATATTTATAATATTACAAATTACTACATTTTATTTAATTTTAAATTGTATGTTAACAATTGAAATCAAAACTAATCTTGTTATATACTTATTTTAACCTTTTGTACTTTGTTATTATGTTTGAAAGTATAGATTTATTATTCTGCTCATTTTGGTGGCGGTGATTGTAAATAAAGGATTTGTTTCTTTGTGTGATTATTTTATCGTCAGTCTGAAGTGGATAACAATGTCTCCATAACTGAAAAAAAAAAAAATCAATATATTAACCGTTTACAAATAACGTTCTCTGTTTCAAATATTTCAGATAAAGTTTCAAACAGTCAAAACAAATGAATAATACACTTTATTACTCTATTCAGGAGAATAAACCGAACAGGGGAATTTTATAAAGTAATATAGAATCTAACGAGATCACACAAGAACATGAGAGGATACAGACATGGCAATCTGTTATATAATGTGTAAATAAAGGAAAATTGACATTTTATGGTTCACTTTTATAGTCATATTCTTTTATGGTTGAACAATACTTCTTTTAAATTCTTAACTTTCTTAAACGCAGGATTGAAAACAATAATTTCACACATAATTTGCATATTTGACTTACCGTCAATATGGATTTATTCAAACACACACACAACTGAATTTACTTGCTTCAAATTTCATTTCAAATGATTGCAGCATGATCAATATTACATATAAGACAAAATAATCGTTATGAAATGAAAAGAACACTTTAGACTTTCATCATTGTTCATGCTCGTGAATCAAAAATACCAACAAACACATAATTGAATATTTGTAAGCCAAGGATAATTATGTAAGAACCGAAACAGCTGACACTAAAATTAAATAACAATTATATTAAAATACTAAACAGATAGCCCAAGACAAGACCGCTGATCTGATAAATTTTATAATTTTTCACGATAAACCACCCTGAAATTAAATAATCATGTTCGTTTAGCCGTGTGAAAATATTAATGCCAAAATGATACCCCAATATGTTCTAATTTTTCATGTATTAAAGCTCATGATTATGAATGATGTTCATCAAACACAATCAAATCGTTTTTCTTTTTTTTTAAATTTATGAATGCCAGTTTTACTGATGGCAATATGATACGCAGTTTGGTCATTTGTTGAATACTAAACAATTAAAGTTTGATACCTCCATCTTTCCCATGCCATTTTCTAATTTAAATTCATATCTACAATAATGGTGAATAACATATCTCGGAATGAATTATTTTAAATGACCATATTTGTCGAGATATTTATAAGTAAACACGCTTACACACTTTAAAAATGTTTTCCTGCAGAAAATATCACTCGGGTCCTTGCTTTAAATAAACAACGTTGTTATCGTTTGTTCAATATAAATAGATACAAATTTGTTATTTAAAAAAAAAAGTATGCGGCTCAAAGTGAGATGTGTATTTCTAATCGTGGACTGTTGTTCTCTCCTTCAAGGTCAATTGTAAAGATTGAATCAATCCTATGTAGTATAGAAGTTTGTCATATGCACAAGGAAGTTACTACAAATTAACGTTGGTGGAAAGATACAACAGCGGTAAGTTGAATCTATATTTTTGTTCGCAATAGCTATTATATGCACACAGTATTTCTTACACTAGATCACGACCACAAAATTCTAACATCTGATTTTTCTTTGAAAGAAATAAAATGCTCTAAATATACATGTATTCAAACCTGTGTTTTTATCAGTCTACAGTCGAATTTAATTGATTTTTTTGGGGCATTTCCTCTTTATAAATTATTTCTATGCTTACAGATTGAGTAATAATTATGTTGAACATATTGTTAATACAATCGGCATTGAGGTTGTTCATCTTCAAACATATTGTTAGGACTTCATATACCAACATGAATAAAATAATTGACGAAATTGAGACTCCTCGGTTTGTTTTTCATTTACAATTCGTAAATGTTGCAAATTTCTTGGAATCTAAGGTAATAAAACCAATATAGTAGTACGATTTTTCAATAAGTCAAAACATATACAATTTACTTTATGTTTTTGAATCACATGCGAAACGTGTAGTTGAAAATATCATAATTGAAACATTTGCTTGTATGAAAAAAAAAATGTTTTTCCTAATTAACATTGTTGTTTGATTACCTAATTTCTGACTTGCCGTTTACATTTAATAAGGTTTTTTTATTGTAAAAAATCAAATATTCCAAGAAAAAAGTTTTAGTTACATTATACTCAATCTTGACTGTAGACATTTATTTTTTATGTAAAAATAATCGCTATTTAATAAATAAAATTCGCTTGTTTTTTTTATTTCATTATACATATTCAGGTAAAGAGGTTTTTTTCCACATTACACAAGAAAGAATGTATAGTCTTGTTTTGAAAAATAATATATTGGAAACATGTATTCGAACACATGTATGTTTAAGATAAAATAAACAAGGAACAAAACATAAATATAATAGAAATCATTATGATAAAATAATAATTGAAAGTACATTAATCCACACAAATCACCAACAATCAATTTGTTTTGGAAACCCTCAGGAACAAAAGTCCCGTTTCAACCATTGGCAGGTGACGTTCCGTACCTCTAGTTATAACAAAATCTAGATAAGCTTTACTTGAAACACATCTGGTTATTAATACCAATTTGAATTGCTTAAAATTAGTAGAAAAAATGATAGTTTTCATTTTCAATAGAAAAGACGTAGATTCAGATACTTTTAGATACGATACTTTTATCGAAATCACAGTCTTCGTTACCTACATATACCTCCTGTCTTCATTATATGTATGTATTGTTGTCATAAGAACAAATGGAACGTTATATATTTAAGTTCAAATTCGATTTACTTGAACTTTTACTATTCAGAATCCTCCTAGAAGTACTCTTTCACCAATTTTCACCTCCATCTTTAATCAAATCATAGCCACAAAACAAATACCACTTTTCTTTAAGACTTAATTACCAACCCAGAACTAAAAAGGCTGAAGGATCCAACGTTAGTAGAAAGTTACAAGAGTATCACAGTGACACCAACAATCACCCAACTTTTTGAATATGTGCTGTTATCCCGTCTTACCAAAAACTTTATCCAAGCAGACATGCAATTTGGTTTTACAGAAGGTCTCTCTATGCTAATAGCTTCCTTTCTCGTATCAGAATGCAAATCAGAATCCAAATATGTAACTTTAAAACCGTTATATATGATTGCGGTAGACAGCCAAACTGCATTTGACGTGGTCTCTCACATCATTATTCTAGATAAACTGTATGCATGTGGCATAAATCCAAAGCTTTGGTCCATAGTAAAAGATCTTTACACAGACATGTCCTCAAAAATAAAATGGAAAGGTGAAATAAGTGACAAATTTCCAATACAACAAGGAGTGCGACAAGGTGGAGTCCTTTCCACTCACCTATATAAGGTTTACATAAAGAACGTATTGAATGAACTAATGAAAAGCCGTGTAGGAATAAACATTGGCAATATCTACACTGGTACACCTACATGTGCAGATGATATAGCACTTCTGTCTGATGATAGTGAAGAATTACAAATTATGATAAACACTGTTCTAAGAAATGCCAAACAGGACAGGGTCACAATTCATCCAACAAAAACAAATGCTGTTATCATCAATAAAGGCAAAACTCTAAGAAAAAATCTACAATGAAATCTCGGCACCACTTGTATAACACCAATTGACCAAACTAAACATCTAGGTATAATAAGAGCTGAAATTAAAGAAAATAACATAATGTAGAGGATAGACTGTCCCTAGCTCGCAGGACACTCTACTCTTAAATTTACAGCGGACTTCATGGATCAAATAGCTTAAATCCCATCACCTCTTACCAAATATATCGGAGCTATGTAATACTTAAACTTCTTTTTGGACTTGAAATACTACCACTAAAACAAATAGATATTGACCGCCTTAGAAAGTTCCACATAAACTGCCTAAGAAAATTCCAATCACTGTCTCAAAGAGCAGCCGTCTGTGCCGTCTATCTACTTATTGGTGCACTACCCATAGAAGCAGAGCTCAACAAACGTCAACTGAGCTTTTTATATAGCCTTCTACACAATGAAAATGATAGTATACAACAACTAAATCAAAGACAGATTTCTACCAATATCAACAACCCAGGCAGTTTTTATAACATAGTATCCAAAACGTTGGAATTGTATGACCTACCCCATCTAGAATTCTTACTGAATAATCAAATGAACAAACTACAGTGGAAACATCAATATAAGTTAGCAATTATTAACTATTGGTCAAATACTTATAAAGCACAATCAGCCAATAAATTAACGCTGAAACATCTCTGTGTAGATCAAGTAGAAATAGGAAAATCGCATCAAATTTAGCAATCTATTGGGTCATCAGTCACTGAGGTGAAAAGGTCTACCAACCACTGTCTTATAGCAACAGGAACATACCTACTACAAACCAACATAGCTAAATTCAGTAACAATAAAGAAACTGCAACATGTCCATTATGGGTCTAGAAGAGGAAGATATGATACACATGCTCACAAGTTGCATACTGCTACATGATGTCAGAAAAACACATCTATTAAGATTAAAAAACATCATCATTGGATACATTGGACTAAGACAATGGAATGAATTCTTTTTTGATAAACAGTCAATAACACAGCTGATAGTTGACCCCAGCTACTACAATAAAACAATGAAATCCACATTAAATTTAGTACATATAATGAAAGCAACAAGTGAAACATGCTATGAAATCCATCATAAAAGACTGAAATTAAAATAAATTCTGAAAATTACATAAAGGTTCCCAACCAACAAACAGCGATCATCCGTAGATTTTAGAGATACTACTTTTAAACAAACAGTATAATATAGTTACTTATCCTTATCTTAATATTTGAATGCTGCATGAAAGTAATTGTTTTATGTACAAAATCTTATCAGAAGGAAAGAAGATTCTTTGATAGCTTTGAACATGAGCTATCTTCTAGACATTTGTGCAGTTACTCTAAAAACATTTTAACCTTCCTGTAGTATAACCCAAGGAATATGGATGTATATATGTTCCACATGCTTTGCACTATAGTGTATATATATATATTAATGGATGACATTTTTTAACTTGTACATGGGGGTTGGAGCAAATATGGATATACAAATTGCTGATGCATGTGGTATATATTCAAATATTGACTTGTACTGTATTTTTATAAGAATAAATCATAACTTTAATTTCTCATTTTTGTAATAGGATTGTTAAAGAAAACCTTATTTACTTGGTCATGACATCTCCAGTATGGATGCTTTTACGTTTGTTTGCTTCGACGATTATTTCATGCAACGAAATTTCAAGTGAGTAACAAAAACAAAAATAGAAATCTCCAACCCTCCCACTTTAAAACTAAAACAAACCAAGACAGATATAACACAATACCAACACCAACACAAAACCAAATCTCCTTTAATACAACCAGACCCGATCAAAGGTATCCGTCAATAACCCTCCGGAGAATGATAATCATAAATGATTTTTCCAGATTGGATTCATATTGCGCAATATCTAGTTTCATCTTTGTTTCCTGTGTAGAATATATAAACAGCCACCTTTGTGCTCGTATTTTTTTTTTTTTTTTTTTTTTTATCTTTTAAAATTCTTTTTAGTCCATCTTGTATCTTTTTCTCATTTTAAAATTCGTTGTGTCAATGATTTACATAAATATCATAAATAAAATTCACAATGCTTTGTTTGTCGTTCATTTATTCTCATTAAACTGTGAGGCAACTTGAAAATAACAGTGCCGACAAATTTATTTAGGTTAAAGTTTCTAAATTTTACTGTTTTAATTCTGATAATTTGTTGCAAAATGATAATTAAAATAACTAGAAACCACTAGAAGTTAACCAGATTTTCTCCCGATTACACAATATAGTAACCATGTCACCCCATGTTTCTAAATATTATAATAAAAACGTCCAAATAAAAAAAGAATGATGTTCTAAAACACTCAAGAAATTTTTCATGACAGTATTTTTTCTGCAATGAAATGTTGGATTAATACCCTACATCAGCCAATTCAAGGAGATATTGTTTTACCATATATATTTGTTTTCGTATGATAACGGATAAGACATACTATGTTTTAGTGGTTATACACCTTTTTTACAATAGTGAGTCCATAACTCTGCTGGTAGAGTATAAGTCCCTGTGGGTATCCTTAGCTCAGTAGTCAGTACTTCGGTACTGACATGATTAAACAAACCTCTCCTTAACTTGTCCGTTTATGAATAAAAAAATGTAAATTAATTAAGGATTCAACTCCAGCATTCAAAATGGACCTTATATGGATTTGACTATTTTGTTTCGTTTTTTTTTTCTCTCGTTATGTTTCAGTACACACCCACAGCTTTCAAATATTCTATTATGAGCGGTAAATCTAGAAAAGCGCCTCGGACGCATGAAGTTATGAAACGTGTTGTTTTAAAAAAAAAATGCAACCTCTGACGATACTTTCATGATGTTTAGATTATAATAAATGGATTGATATGCACGTTCAATTAGATTGTTCGTCAACATGTGTAATCCGCAGGTTTCCCATTTTTTAACAGGCTTCAAACAAAATGTTGCAATGTAATTTTACACATGTTATACACAATTGCTAAATGGCACAAATATCTTGGCGAAATCTAAGATATCATGAAATTAATATTTCTTCATAAATGAAATTTATAATATACCTGCAAATAAACGTTTTATTTAAATCTACAATGATACAATGAGACGAAAGAAAGCAACTCAAGTGACATTCAAATTCATAAGTGGAAACTAATCTTGAAATGCTTTGGCTAAATAATTAATAAAATTCAACAGATAAATAGACAAACAACAGTACACATAACTTAACATAGATACGTACAGACAGAAAAGCAGAACAACCCTTACTCAACCAAAAACTTGGAGTGATTCCAGGTGCTCCAAAAGGGTATGCAGATTCTGCGCCACACATAATCATGTCGTGTTGCTCATGTATGTACAAACCTGACGAAAAGTCTAACTTGGTTGATCACATTCGAGGAAAAAAGGACGGGATTGTAGTCATCCCAATCGAAATATATTTTGTGACGGTCAACCAACTCGTTATAACATCTGTAAAATTTACGAAGGGATGATAACAAATTCACAACACAGAACGCTTTAAATATCACAACAAATGTATCTGTTGGTTTTCCTGTTGGGATGGTTTTACACTAGTCATGTTTGGGCTCTTTATAGCTTGATGTTTAGTGTGAGCCAAGGATCTATGGGGAAGGCCGGTCTTTGACTATAATGGTTTACTTTAAAAGTTGTGAATTTCTCATTGGCACTCATACTACATCTTCTTATATCTATATGGAAGTATCTTTTTGCAAATGATAATGACGCCTTTGGGAAAAGCAGCTAATTAAAAATTTTCCATTTTATATCTTTTGCAATAACAATGTATCCATAAACATTAGAATGAAGAATATTCTTATCAGATATATATTTTTAAAGTAAGTAGAACTTGTTTCATGATATAATTCCTGTCCCGTCATCATGTTTATAAAGCTATAGGAAAGCTTATGCTTACGTATATAACTCTGGCAAATGTATTCGGAAAAAAGTTAGTGGTGCTTTGTTGGAATGGAAATATCCGTTTAAGATCCATAGGAAGTGTTACTTAATTCAAATAGATAAAAAAAAATAATACTGAATAAAAATACGTCCGTACACTAGTGCTCTGGTATTGGTCTTAAATCATGAAAACGGTAAGTTTGGTCTAATCAGTTCTAAATCGACTGTTTTTTGGCACCTTTTTATTAATGTAAAGCAAACGCATGCATTTAAGACATGAGAAGTCAAATATAAACATGACTGAGTGTTCAAGCCTTTGATAAAGACCTAAAAAGACACTTTCAGTCGGACTTTGAGGAAGATTTAAACACATTTTAAGAATTTTAAGATCAAGATAAATGGTTTATTGTCTGTTCGCATTCCTGATTAAGAGCTTGTATTAGGACTATAAATGTAAGAAACGATATAATTTCCTTTGAGATAATATCTTTAATATTTCTATTCGTTCAATTAATTACAATTCAGATACCTTCTGACCATAAATATCTGCCAAGACACGTATTTTGCATTATGGTTATTTTTTGTATCATTTCTGAAATACATTTATAAAGTCACGGTACCCAATTTGCACCGAGTTCTCAAATTGCAAAATACTTTCTTAGAGAGAAAAAAAAATTGTATTTTTTATTATTTGACATTATGCACGTCTTTCAACATAAGTAAATATATTAAAATATGCACTAAACGTTCACAGTATACATCAACAGATAAAGTATAACTGCAAAAGATAAAATGTACGAAAACTTCCCATCCGTTAAAATGTCATCTTTTAACAATGAGCATATAAAATATGTTATAATCCCCCATTTCTTCAGAAATGAATAATTATTAGAAGTATAGCTTTATGTTTATTGTTCTTAATATTTGTAGAAATAAAACAAATAATCCGTAATTCGATTTTTAAGGCTGCAATGTTAAGCATGGATGCAATTTGGGTACTTCTTATTTCAGAATCAAGGATCGTTTGGAGGTCTATTCAAATCCATTTTTTGTGATTCAGTATAAATTCAAAATTAAATTGGTGGAACCATATAATGAATAATGATACATCTACTAAATAAACACATAAGGGTAACTTTTTTCCGGATCATAAATAAACATGGGTGAACAAAAAAGTCAAAATAGGTGTAATTTGGGTACCTTTTTATTACACGTGTTTCATTAAAGAATTTAACTTAAACTGTTGTTATAACGTCATTTGCAAATATCGATAAACATTTTGGTTATTAATTTGAAAAATATTAATGGTTTATAAATTTCTCCAAATGAAAAAAAGAAATTTTCAATCGATGACCTTTGACTTGATTTACGGATGTATACAACACATATTTTCAACAACTACACGATTTCAGCTTTCCAATGAGCTATTTAAACCTCATTAGGTGTTGAGGTAATTGAAATTTCTAAAATTGTACTCTGCGCAGCTCCGATCCACTATAAAGAAAAGATAATAAGGAAAAGACATTCGAATCAAAATGTCTATGTTTGTCACATTCTTTGTTACATGAAATACGTATTCGAGTCTGAAAATCAGTTAAAGTCAAAATAGGTCAAAATAAGAGATTTTGGCAATATTTGACAAAATCGGTCAAATTTCAACCAAATTTAGGACCAGGCGTCGACAAACTCAATATTCAAGTTAGACATGTAAAATGTCCGTACAAACATGCGCTCTATGTTTCCTGTCCAATAATCGAAGGAAATATACCCATTTTCATTGACTTTTTCGAAATATTCAAAATAAGTACTATTTGTGACGTAATAAATAAAACGCAGGAACGTAAATTTTCAACAAAAGGGCTAATTTCCTATCTAGTCACTGTATTAGCTATGATTCATTGTGATATTGGTAAATAAATCCTAATTTAAAATTTAAGCTTAAAAAGGGGGCCATTTAATAACCTTACTGAACCTACTCCTTTCGGTAAAACCATAAAAGCGCTTCGAACAAAAGAAATTTATGGAGTGTTGTTTTCACTTTAAATGGTTCAATCCAGGATAAATGTGGAATTTTATTTATTTCAATTCTTACGATTATAAACGATCGTAACTAAGTAATAATTTCAGTTTAACGTGTTAACTGTACCAACTGTTATTATAATATATATTACGGCTTGCTTTAAATATATTACTAGTATCACATTTATTGTAGGTTTGAATTTATCTATTATACCAGAAGTCGTCATAAAGGGACTAAATTTCAGCCTTGAATGTACAGCAAATGATATATCAAAGAGTATTCATATAGAAGACCCGTGCGGAGACGTGGTTATTTGTTATCCAACGAGTGTGTATTTTAATGCGTCTTGTAGCGATACAGCCTATATAATAGATGAAGAAGCTAAAACGGTATCAATGACAAAGGAAGCGGTCGATGAGGACCATGGAAGGTGGACATGCACACATACAACATCTCCTCCAGAAAGCACATCAACAAGCACCACGATAGAAAGTAGGTAAACATATTACTGGTTTAATGCTTAAAACAACAAGTTTTTTTTAAAGTCAAAAAGTATTTGCAAAGGAAGACTGGTAAACTTCTTAACGTCGGTTACCGCGGTAATTAATTAACTGTATATTCGACGTCAATACTTAGCGACGATATTGTATTCATATGAGGTTTAGATAGTGATTTCGTTCTATAAAGACGTTATTAAGTATTTCGTAAGACTATATGTCAAATTGATGCCATGACAAAAAGAACGATGAGTTCTTAACATAAAGCTATTCGAGCTGGATATCGTGTGCAGTCACGAAATTACTAAAGCGAGTGAGCGGTAATTTCGAGGAGTGATTACAGGAATACGATGTGAATGAACTTATTTCAATTGGAGAAATGATACGGAAGAAGGAAACAGTAATATCGGAACTCAACGATAAAATTATGGAAGAAATTTCGGAAGAGGATATCCAAGAAGAAATAGAAGAAGCCGACAGGTCTGAAGTTGATATCCAAATCACTTTAACAAAATTAGCAAAAGTAATCCGGAAAGCAGATAACACAACATCACAACTAGAATTTAACCCGCATGTCACAGAATTTACACTTTCAAACAGCCAGACAAATCCTAAACAATTAAGTTTACGCCAGCAAAGAAACTCATCATAGATACCAGGACTAAATTTTATATCAGACGCGCGTTTCGTCTACAAAGGACTCATCAGTGACGCTCGAATCCAAAAAAGTTAAAAAGGCCAAATAAAGTACGAAGTTGAAGAGCATTGAGGACCAAAATTCCTAAAAGTTTTGCCAAATACAGCTAAGGTAATATATGCATAAGGTAGAAAAGCCTTAGTATTTCAAAAAATTCAAAATTTTGTTAACAGTTAATTTATAAATATAACAATATCAATGATAATTCATGTCAGCACAAATCAGGACTGACTACTGGGCTTGTGATACCCTAGGGGAAGTAAATCTCAACCAGCAGTGGCATCGACCCAGTGGTTGTAAATAAACTCATCATAGATACCAGGACTAAATTTTATATATACGCCAGACGCGAATTATAAAAGATCAAGAAGAAAGAGGGTTTATTGAGAAAATCAAGACATCGGAAAACATTCTATTAGCCGTATCCACTATCCACTCCTATACGCATAGTCTACGACTGTAGCTGTCGTAAAAATTCGGAATTGCCCAACTTTTTAAATGAAAGTTGATCATCATAGTGTATTTTTGTCCATCTGATGAGTTAAGCCTTTTTTAACTGATTTTTATAGTTCATTCTTATGTTGTACTGTTATACCACTGTCCCAGGTTAGAAGGCACAGTTGAATAAACTTATTTTATCAAGATTCCGTTAGAAAGATACGCCATTACAACTGAAATTGAAAAGGCCTTTCTGCAGATTGGACTCGACGAGAAGGACCTAGATGCGACACGATTTTTCTAGCTGAGTGATCCTATCAACCCTTGTAGCGAACTAAATACATACAGATTTAAGGTAATTTTATTTGGTGCTACTTGCTCGCCTTTTATCTTAAATGGAACTTTAATCAAGCATTTATCGATTCACCCAAGTACTACATCTAAAGTACTTGAACGAGACGTGTATGTCGACAACGTTTTTACAAGTGTGGGTACAGAGGAGGCTGCATTGAAACTGATATACTGTATAAAAACGCGAGAGAACTTATAAGTAGCGGCGGTTATAATCTCAGAACATGAAAATCAAACAGTCAGAAACTCAGCGAAATGGCAGCTCACGAAAACTTATTAGAATTGGACATCGAACCTAAAATTATTGGTATGTGTTGGATTCAAAGTCGGACATCCTTACATTTGCTCAAGAGAAGAACAATCAGATTGACAATTCAAAAATAACAAAGCCAGAAGTATAACTATATTTTTCGTCAATTTATGACTCTCTCAGAATTCTTGGACCAGTTACTGTGAGGGCAAAGCTTTTGATACAAAACTTATGGAAAGACAATTACGACTGGGACGAAGTGTTGCCTAGCACCTTACTTAAAACATGGAGTGAAATCAGAGATGACATTCAGAATGTTACTTCCAACACACAGATTTCTCGTCAATATTTCACAGGAAAAGACAACGGAGAAGAGACATTACATATTTTTGTAGATGCTAGTCAGAGAGCGTATGGAGCTACCGCATATTTATGTAACGGAAACTCTTCTTCTTTAGTCATTGCTAAAAACCGTATTGCGCCATTCAAAGGAATTACGTTATCAAAAATTAGAGGTAATGGCCGCCGTCATTGGAGTTCGTATAGCAAGGCAGTTAACAGATAACTTAGAAATAGAGCGCACCGTGTTATGGAGTGATAGGCAAATCGTTCTTCATTGGATAGCCTCCTCAAAATCATTCGGTAAATTCATAAATAACCGTACTAAAGATATTAAAGAATCAACACGTAACAGCGAATGGAAATTCGTGCCAACTGAATCGAATCCAGCCGATCTGCAGACTCGTAGTATATAAGCTACACAGTTCAAAGAATCAAAATTATGGATGCATGGTCCATCTTTGATCTCAGATGGAAATCGTTGGCCTATATGGACACCACAGACGAAACAGGAGACCACTCTTTTGACGACAAAATGTGACATCGATAATAAAGAGACATAAGGTTCTACATCGATGTCCGCAATTTCAAAAATCTTTGAATTATCTATAGGTTTTCTTCATTGAAAAAAAAAAATATTGCGAGTTACGAGCTATGATTTAAAAGGAGTAGGTTCAGTAAGACCCTTTTTGTCCCCAAAATATAGCAGTTTTACAAAATTGTGAAAATGTTATCTTTAAGCTATTTCTAAGAAAGAAGAATGCTTCTTCTACATAAATATGGTCTGTTTTTGACGATACAAGGCACATATATCGGGTTCTAGCATCATTAAGTCATGCTAAATTACTGAAATCTTCACAATTTTAGCATTTTAGTTAAATTTAAGACGGTTTCCGTCTTAAATGAAAGTGGCCGCATTCGTGTTCATTCATAATATTGAAATGTAAGTTGTATTTGATGATAAGACATAATATATATAAAGGTTGAGGATGAACACGGATGCGGCCACTTTCATTTTTGACAAAAAAATATCTAAAATGTGACGTTATTTGGTATATTTGATAGATTTTCATATCTAAGCTCGAATCGAAGCGTTTTTAATGACTAAATCAGTTAAAATCTTTCACATAAACTTATTGATCAAATTGAAATAGACACTTAAGTGTTTAAAAAGTGTCTAAAATCATTCGTTATATGAATTTGAAATTTGAGGCCAAAATCGGCCCTTACCGGACTTCTCCTTTGTGAGAAATTGCAGAGACCGCAAACCATACCAGCTTAGAAGAAAACAAATACACATACATACTATTTACCGGATTTGTTATCACATAAGCAACACGACGGGTGCTACATACGGAACAGGAACTGCTTACCCTTCCAGAGCACCTGAGATCACCCCTAGTTTTTGGTGGGGTTCGTGTTGTTTATTCTTTAGTTTTCTATGTTGTGTCATGTGTACTATTGTTTGTCTGTTTGTCTTTTTCATTTTTAGCCATGGCGTTGTCAGTTTATTTTAGATTTATGAGTTTGACTATCACTCTGGTATCTTTCGTCCCTCTTTTAGGGAGCAAGAATTTTTATTGAAACAACTACGCCTATTTATTGACAATGAAAGTATGATAAGATGCGGTAGGCGCACACATAATTCCTCGTTGGATAGCTGTTCAAAGTTTCCAATACTTTTGACAAAGAAACACAAGTTTACTGATCTTATTATACTAGATGCATACTTGAAAATGTCACATACACTCAAATCCGACAGTCGTATTGGATACCGTCTATTCGTCTGTGGGTGACCAATATAATACAGAAATGTATACAATGTCGTAAAGTCATCGAAAAATTGTTTCTGCAGCACGATTCAACCCACCTCCTAAACATAGATTGACGGATACGATTTCGTTTATAACAACAGGTGTGGATTTTGCAAGACCGCATTATGTTAAGAAAACCAGAATTTTGAAAAAAATGTATATTTGTTTATTTACATGTGCATGTGTTCGAGCTGTACATTTTGAGGCCCCCAGAATGTTGTAAATTACTTTACTTTCTTTTATTATAGACATTTTTGTATAATTGGTAAACGTCGTTTACCGCGGTAATTACGTAACTGTATATTCGACGTCGCTACTTAACGACAATATTGTATTCATATGTAGTTTAGATAAAGATTTCCCTCTATGAAGACGTTCTTCATTATTTCGTAAGAATATATGTCAAAACAGTTTTCAATTTAAAAAAAACCGGCATCATTTTCATTAAGAAGTTAGGATTTTTTTATAATGATGATTGAAATTATGCATTAGAGATAGTTCATAAGTTCATTTTAACTAATGTGCTTTGTCTATATGGCTTTTATGTTTCTTTGATACAAAAATGTACAAATGTATGACGTCGCTCTGTAGTAATACAACCCGTAATTGTGTTATTGTACTATGGTAAATTTGTGTATTCTTATCTTTCATTTTTGCTTATATGCTTGTTCTATATGTGATTTTGTGCTTCTTTGTTACATATTTGTTTGGTTTTATAGCGAATAAGATTAACACACAATGTTGACTTCTGTACCCCTATTTTTGGCGTATTGAATTTTAAACCTGATGCCTTTTGTTATCTATTAATCATGTGTTTCTTTGTCTAATACGTTCTCCTATTTATTTGTATTGTAGTCCTGTAATATTATGTTGTCATTTCAATGTTATATTTAACAATAGTACCAATTATGAATAATCAATTGTCCAGATACAAATTGAACATGCTCTTTGTTATTCGTTTCACAATATCACAGGACACAAAAAAGAATAAAAATAAAAGGTGGAAAAATAAACAAACAACATCGCTTTCATGGTGTTACATATAAACTAATTGGACTGTTTCTGTGTAGCTTATTCAGACAACAGTTTGTCTTCTTTTTAGTGCTGTGTGGACATGTTTACTTCATGCCAAATTAAAACTATTTTATATTAAAATTTTTCTTAACACTTCAACACTCATATCTTTGTAGTTTTACAACCATTACCAGAGGGCAACTTGATCAAGAACACGACTGCTCAACCTAATGAAACGATTAGTTATATTACGGGAGATACTTTCACTGTATTCTATAGTTGCTTTACATCAACAGTCAAATTTAAGTGGTCAATTTCTGTAAGTATAACACACACATATTTATGAGAATACGATTTTCTCTTATTCCCTGATGCTTTTAACAACTCGTTGTCAACTTTTTCTGCCTTTGTATGGATGCTGCGAGGAACTACAATACAAGTTTATATAAGTCTGCTTTACCGTGTGATGCGTTTTTAGATTCATCACTCGACAACATCCTGTTTACCGAACACTTGTATGATTTTTCACATGATAGCCAAGTTGACAATTTTCGTCACATTTTACTCAGGAACTACAATACAAGTTTATATAAGTCTGCTTTACCGTGTGATACGTTTTTAGATTCATCATTCGACAACTTCCTGTTTACCGAACACTTGTATGATTTTACACATGATAGCCAAGTTGAAAATTTTCGTCACATTTTACTCAGGAACTACAATACAAGGATTTCTGAAATTTGGTTTCAGGGTTTATATAAGTCAGCTATACTGTGTGATGCATTTTCAGATTCATCACTTGATTACTTCCTGTTTATCGAACACTTGTATGATTTTACACATGATAGCCAAGTTGAAAATTTTTGTCACATTTTTCTCAAGAACTGCAATACAAGGATTTTTGAAATTTCGTTTCAGGGTTTATATAAGTCAGCTATACTGTGTGATGCATTTTCAGCTTCATCACTCGACAAATTCATGTTTACCGAACACTTTCACTATATTACACATGATAACCAAGTTGAAAATTTTCGTCACATTTTTCTCAGGAACTACAATACAAGGATTTCTGAAATTTGGTTTCAGGGTTTTTATTAGTCAGCTACTAGTATACCGTTTGATGCGTTTTCAGAGTTATCACTCGACAACTTCCTGTTTACCGAACACTTGCATATATTTACACTATTAATATTATCCACTTGCGACGGGGGTATCATCAGAGAGCAGAAGCTCTCAGTTTCACTTGTTAGTATTGTTTTATTTGAGAATAGAAATGCTGGCATGTGAAAATAGTTACGCATAGTTACAACTTTGAAAGTATGTCACACCAATTACAAATTTTAAAGGAACAGTTAAAAAATTCTGATCTGCGATTTAATGTAATTAAAATAAAAAATAACCGATGGTTTGTAACTAATAAGCTATTTTCCATGTCATGTTATCTGTCTGTCATAAGTTTGATGACTAAAGGATAAAATATTTTCGTTTCAATTGAGTCTCATTTTAAAATTAAAAAAAATTGTCAAATAATATCATGTAAACAAAGATATCTGAACAATGTTCAAGCCATGCAAATATTTGTTATTTACATGATATATATGCTAATTGTTTTGTCGAGCACTGTTCACAATTTGTCTGAATCTGTTTATTTCAACTTCCGTGCCAATGTGTTTATGCATAACATATGTATGGCTGAAAAAGGAATGTTTGACACTTTTTAACGAATGTGACATAGATTTTTGAAAGATCTAATGAAATTTCCCATGATGATCATCTCACTAATTAAAAAAAAATGACAGATTGAATGTAAACATATTTAAATTGATCGAATATTGTGTCAACTGATTATTTCAACAGGTGACTTTCCAGACTTTATTCAATTGAGTAGAAAGGTGACTTTCCAGAATTGATTGAATTGAATAGAAAGGTGATTTTTCCAGAATTAATTCAATCGACTGGAAAGGAGACTTCCCAGACTTAATTCTATTGACTAGAAAAGTGACTTTCTACACTTAATTAAATTGAATAGAAAGGTGACTTTCCAGACCTTATTCCATTGACTAGAAAAGTGACTTTCTAGACATAATTAAATTGAATAGAAAGGTGACTTTCCAGACTTAATTCAATTGTATAGAAATTTTACTTTCTAGACTTTATTCCATTGACTACAAAGGTGACTTTACAGACTTTATTTCATTGACTAGAAAATGAATGAGTTTGTTAAATGTGATATATACTTTGTTGTGCTTCTTTGTTAAATATTTGTTTGTTTTTGTTGTGATTTAGATTGTGATACGATGTTGACTACTGTACACCTATTTTGACTATTTTACCTTTTGTATCGTTTTGTTTTAATCACGCATCGTTATCAAAATAATGGAATGTGATGCGACTGTCATGCAGTTGAAAGTTTTAGCGCTATATATATAAAACCATGCCCAATCAACAATTTTCTACATAAGAAAATGCATGTATCAAGTCACAAATTTGACAGTTGTTGGTCATTCGTTTGATGTGTTTGTGTTTCTGATTTAGCCATTTTATTAGGAACTTTCCGTTTAGATTTTCCTCGGAGTTCAGTATTTTTGTTATTTATTTTTTGACAATTCTGTCGCATTTTTCGCAATAATTTTTGAATTGACAGTAATGCATTTACATATAAAAGACCAACAGATTGATTGCCATTAACCTTTAAAGGACTCTAATACTTTTATTTTGATTTTTTTTTTTAAATCTTTAAAGACTAACAATAATTAATTCATTTTCAGTCTTTCAGTCCATTTAACATTTATCCACTTAAAAAGCTTCAGTTCTAGTCAGAATATTGATTTAAATCTGTTCAGTTTATGCTCAAACCGTTTATCTAGTATACAGATTGACAACATACTGAATTGTCTGAGAAGCTAATGAGAAGTACTGAGTAAACTGGTAAAGAGTACCGAATTTTCTGCAAGAAGTATTGTCTGAAAACCTCTGTATTTATCATACTCGTTATTTCTGAAAATTTACCGGAGGACTGAATTCGACTCAAACATTAATTGTTTAGCCTTTTCAGATGATGTTGAGCTCAAAATACCGTTTAAGACTCAAATTAATTTACATTTCAACAAAGATGTTTGTTGCAATATGAAAAGTTACAGCACTGGATTATTTGATCAACAAGTATAATAGTTGTTCCTAAATAAACTACTGGTCGTTATTATAAATCTTAATTCATTGTTTGCGATTTATTTGAAATTAGACCTACATATTGGCGTTTTTAAAAATACTTTTTTAGTCTGTTGACTGGTTTGTCGTTGGCAAAAATACTACTGTTATGGATTGCGCATCTTATACGACAGGTTACATGGCTACACAGACAGTTGAAGACATTTGGATTCATTTAGAGACTGATGTGGAAGATATGTTATCAGTTACTATACTTACCGAAAATGATTATGAAATTCATCCTGCGTCTTCATTTGATCAAGTTTTCTTTAAAGGTACGTTCGATTGTATAATATAAGTTGAATATTCAACATAAGATGATAAGTGTTAGATTCATACCCCTAAGGTGGTGAGTGTTAGAAAAAGTTTTAAGGGATTTACATTCATGTCAAGACATGATAAACGTATGAAAATTTGAATAGTTCACATGATTTAATAAAAATATAGGATTAAAGTGCAGTAATTCTGATCGTTGACGTCTAAGCAATAGAACTTAAAACATACGATATTCTTTATCATTCAAATTTATCGAATTTTCATTAGAAATTGGAATGCATTTCACCATTTTTTGTATCATTTGAAATAATTAGAATAATTCTAATAACCATATTCTCAAGGGTGATAACAGGCATGCGGGAATAACATTTCAATGCAATGAATTACATTACAATTACTTCAACAAAGCAATGCATTATATTAAACATTACATTTTATAAATTTCATTATTATAAGAGACATATGTACAACATTTAATACTGAAATCTTGGGAAAGTAATCAAAAGGTATTTCATAAACCCTTTTATTGCCCATTCAGATCAAATGTCAACTGTCAAACATTTTTTTCTCCTTGACAATATTTATTTACGTTTCGGCAATAAAGATTATCGCCAGATTGTAGCATTTCGAATGGACACCAATTGTGCACCTTATTTCTATATAATTTTGTAATATTTACTGTTGCATAGAACCCTAAAATATAAATATTGATTTGGTAAATATTAAGGTATTATGAAAGCATATTTAATCATCTTATAGTTTTTGTTAGCAATACAAGGATATGATTCATTTTAGGCAAACCTTCTGACAGTTCGAACAGTAAGTATAACTTTAAAAAATTAAGACCGTACGTCACTAACGTCATTCCCTCTGAAAGACCTTAGCTGTATAACTATTGTCCAGCGTTTCATAACTATAACGGAAAGGAATGATTTAATGTTTGGTGTGGAGCTTAATATTGTTCAGTTGTACCGTTGAGGCAATTTTTACATCAATCGTGACGCCCCTACCTGTTTTACGATAGTTTTTATTTAGCTATGTATCTTGCATTTCCTGGCTTCTATGAAGGGAAATCATTTTATATTTGACAAAGAGCTTGATAATATCGTGCTTTAAGTTGTAATAATTTTTTTTTCATCTGCTGACTTCCTGTTTGCCGATAGTTGTCAATTGAAAATTAACCATTGCTTCTGTTATGAAATATATTTGGTTTTATGTTAAGTCTGGAACTGTTTGATTATAACGTGTAAGCAAATAAACAAAATAAGTGTACCCAATTCAGATTTTTGAACAATTCGCAATTGTTCACGATTTACAACACTCACCTCACAAGTGACATTTTCGTAAAGGACATCGTGGCGCCTTTGGAGTAATTGAGCTGTTAGGGATTATTTAACATGTTACTTTAAACAATTGAATATACAGCTGCGCAGGTTCAGCCCCGGTATTGGTCTTAATTATCATAACATCTTAATTCCACCTTTTAATTACTCTTTTTAAAAACGGTGTTAATATGAAGCTCAAATGCCAGAGGAATTTGAATTTTCTAGTCGAATCATTCCTATGCTTTATAGAACAATGTAAGTTTTAAATTGCATAAAGTAAGAGTTAGAATAAGTTGCTTGTAAACAATCTTTTTTTCAAACGAAATAAATAACGTTTTATTTTGGCATAACGTACAATAAACTCATCATAGATACCAGGATACAATTTTGTATTTTCGCCAGATACGCGTTTTGTATACAAAAGACTCACCAGTGAAGCTCGAATAAAAAATGATTAAAAGGCCAAATAAAGTTAAAAGTTGAAAAGCATTCAAACCAAACATTTTTAAAGGTTTTGCCAAAACAGGTCAAGTAATCTATACCCGAGGTAGAAAACCCTTAGTATTAAAAAAAGTTTTGTAAACAGTTGATTTAAAAGTATTACCACATAAATGATAATTCCTGTCAGCACTTCTGACTACTTAAGCAGATCTACGATCGGGGAATAAATTTCAACCAGCATTGGCATCGACACAGTGGTTGTAAATAAAGTCATCACAGATTTGTTTTTGCGCAATAGAGTTTAACAAATAAAATACTACAAAAATATAATGAAAAACATGATTTGAACATCTATTTGTGAGTTGTTGTTTTCATTTTTAAAAAACATCTATAATGCGTTGCTAAATATATAATTTAACAATCATGACCAAATCACAACATCTAACTATATCATTGTGCATTATCTGCAAATGGGTCAACTTGTATTTTGTATTGCAGGACTCGTATCTGATATGGATGATTTATATGCAAACTTATAGACGTCTTGAATTTTATTGATAACAAACAATTATATTATAGATGTGTCAGCAGGGAAATCTCTAGGATCAGTTGGAGTATTAGGATTTGGTGTGACATTGTATTTGCTTATAATACTTTAAAGGGTTCAAAAGGTTAGAAAAGAACACATTTAATAGGCTATTATTTTATCTCTGTGTCATTTTGTATATTGTGGAGAGTAATCTCACTGCCGAAGGCCACCAACGATTCTTTAGCACAGCAAGAAAATCCAGCAACGGGAAGATAGCTTTAGCTGGCCCCTAAAAAAAATGTGTATTAATTCTATGAAAATGGACGTCACTCTAAACTACAAAACATATAAATAAACTAAAATAAAAAAGGCATACACGATTAACAAAGACAAAAGGCTTCTGACTTGGGACAGGCGCAAAAATGCGGCGTGGTTAAACATATCTTATGAAATCCCAAGTTCAGGCAAACAAACTTCAAACTTCAGGGAATATTTTAACATAAGTAGCTTTCTAAACCAGAATTTGATTAATGTAAAAAATGGGGCCAAAAACGAGCCTTATTGTACTAGTACGTTAGGAATATGACTCATTAATTCATTCTGGTATTTTACGCCATGATTATACTGTTTAATTCATATTCTGGATGACACCCAGTCAAACCGTCAAATTATAGAATTCATTGCAATGACATATACATACTGTGTCTTGATCCTGGGTAGTATGCGCAAAGAATATCGCAGTTTACTTTAAACATAAATAATTGTGTTGCATGGTTTTATTGTTATATTCACAAATGTTACGTAAAAGATTCAGACTGCTCTGAGCCTCTCACTGTCAGTGTCATAATAAAAATATAGGATATACCAAACTGGAAATAAAAACACTGAAAATTGATATAAAAACCCTGAGCAAGCTATGACCAAAGGAAAAACATGATAAATCGAACAGTAGTTAACAAATTACTACTTGGCGTAAGGGTTATCAATATCAAAAACCTTCAGGAAATAAAAATGGGCATTATATTTCAGATCAGTTGGCCTTTCGTTAGCCAGTCCTGTATTAGGTTAATGTTTTTGGATCATGAATGTTAACATTCAAGTTGTAGTGAAATAAACATAAAAGTTAACACTTAATGTTTATTATGAGCTGACTGTTTTAAGATTTATGTCAAAATCGAATGTGTCCCTGCAGGTACTGTTCACAAAATATCAAATTGTGATGGTACGTTTCAGATTTAGTCTTTGTAAAAGGATTAAAATAAAAAAAATGTTAAAAGACGTAATCGTACTTATTGCTGTAATTTGTTTCTTTTTTCAGAAATGCATGCTAGATGATACAGTGGTGAAGGAACACATGTCACATTGCTTTGAAAGGCGTTATTATTATAGCTTCAAATGTTTTTTGTATGACATTATTATAACCTCTTTTCTTCTTTCATTTGATTTGCACATGAAGTGCAAAACCCATTTGTGTTTGTGTCTGTTACAAGATAAGATACTGTTATTCAGAGGCAGTTCATTGTTTGTGTATGTCATAATTAAATTTTGCTTATTTATTCTGCATAAATTAGACCTTTACATTTTATGTTTGAATGGTTTCACCAGACTTATAATTTGCTGTAAAGTACTTTTCTTTTTTATTGTTTAACGGACGTATGGTTGATAACTATACGTCATTTAGTTGTAAAAGTCTGTTACTTTCGGACACATTTCATGATTTTTCTTATTTGATTAAAATAGTTCCTTTTAAACATAATTCTTTGATTCAAAAGTTTCTATGAAAACATCTACAAACAACTCTACATTACCTTTAGCTAAAAAAAATATATATGTAATCATTGATATATTGTGACTGGGAAAATATCCGTGTAAAGTTGCCTGTGCTTAGATAAAAGGTTGGTAACAGGGGCGAGAGTAAAATTTACACAGGTATTTTGTTGTACATTTTTGTTGAACATATCTTATTGAAGTCTTTTATAGTTCGACGTTATAGTATTCTATATATAACTGGCTGATGTGCATTACTATTTAATAAATTTCTTAAAATTATGTGTTTAATAACAATTGTCGGATATATAACCATCTGAGTACCATTCGAAAAGACATAATTGGTAAAATTATCAACAATTGGGACATAACAGACAACTTTATTTTATAGAATTAATCATCATAAAACAAACTAGTATGTAAACAAAGAAAAATTAGATGGTATGCAGAACTCAATAGACAAAGCATATCAGCAAAAACATTAGGACAATAATACGAAAATAACCATAGCACGATAACACTATGCCGGAATGTTCAAATAACGGTTTGACATGCTTTATTTACAGTAACAAATACTACAAATTACATTAACTCTTATATGATACACATAAATGACTACTATATATCGTTTAACTTTTGATATGATCAAAGAGGATTTTGATATTAAGCTTCAATAGTGTTTTCATTTGTATAACGTTACGTTACGCAAAAGTTAGAATTATTCAAAATAAAAAAGATTTTATATCCAAGGCATATATGCATCTGGTGCAGAAAGATTGATACCGTTATTATTTATCCGAACTTGACACAAATTTTTGGAGTTTGAGGTCCTAAATGCTCTTCAACATTATACTTGTTTGGCTTTCTCACTATTTTGATCTGAGCGTCACTGATGAGTCTTATGTAGCCAAAATGCACGTACGGTGTATCAAATTATAAGGCTGGTACCTTTGATAGCTATTCACAAGGATTATTGAAATCCCCAAAATATTAAAGCTTTTGATTTCCAATTACACGCAAACGAGAATCATTACAACCATATGAATATAAATGCATTATATCAAGATAAATGTGTGGAAAATTTCAACGAGAAATTATATTATGTCAGATGTTGGCTTAAATATAAATTATATTGTTTTATTGACCTCTGTATTAGTTATATGATCTTAATAAACAAGTTGTACTCATGATATAACTTTATGGCAATAGCATTTAAATTGTTCAGATCTGTAAATAAAAAAAATAAATTATAATATCAACTTTTTCATATACAATTTCAAATAACCACAAATTTTGAACAGTTCTCAATCCGGAAAATCTCAACTACAAAACAAATCTAATTCAATAAGAAAAATCAGTAATATGAGTAATTGAAAAATAATTTGAGACATACATCAATACTTCTATAACTGCACACACGTCTTATAATCCGTCAGTTTAAAAAAAATAATTAACAGATACATGTACTTACAAAATAATGACTAACAAATTATTCACCATAGTAAGTTTGAAAACATTCGAGGAAAATAAAGTGCTACGAATAGCTCAAAATATCATTTTTTGCAATAAAGATATGAAATTATTACAGTAATATATATGAAGCATGGTAATTGACGTGTCTTGTTGTGATGTTTAGCTTTTAATTAATCATTTTGACCAGTGCCTGTGTCCCTGGATTTGATTGCTTTTATTGTGTTGATTTCTTCATGTCATTGTCCTTATTATTTACATAGATTGTCAACCTGTTCTATAAAAGACGAAAAATGACGACCAAAGCTCGCATAGTCCTTTAAATAATCAGAAACAAGATATAAAATAACGTGGCATATTCGTTTTTGATGCGTTTTGTTATTTGATTTTGCCATGTGATTATGGACTTTCCCAATTGATTTTCCTCTAAGTTTAGTATTTTTGTGATTTTACTTTTTATTATATAGATGTACAAGTACCAAATAAAGTAAATTAGAATTAGAATAGTTTAGAAAATCAGCACAAAAATATAAAAGTGTAAAAGAAATATTCAACATGCCCAAAAAATTGTTGTGTTTGTGATTGGTTTTGATAAAAAATAAAACATACTCATTGCTCTCAGTAGATAAAAAGATTGATGTGGAGTATAAATCCCTGCCCTACTCCACCCCAGAAAACCAAATAACTGCTCTCTTAAGAACAATGTAGTTTTAAGATTTGAGGAGGCAGATGATAAAATCATTCTTACATTAAACAAAAAATCAAAATTCACACCCCTAATTAACTGGGCATTTAAAAAGTCAAAATGCGAGTACATATGTTCAAACTCTTTTTATGTCATTTTTTAGTAGCAATAACAAAAGAACTAGGTCAACTGGACATCCTTTGATACTATATTTGCGCTTGAATTTTTACTTGATAACAGTTTTGTTCGCTTTGAAGATTCCGTATATCGTCAAGTTATTGGAATTCCAATGGGAACTAACTTTGCACCACTTATTGTGGACCTATTTTTGTTTTGTTATGAGTTACAATTTATGACTAAAATAAGCAAAGACCCATCGAAACAACATTTGATACGAAAGTTTAACTATACTTTTAGATATTTGGATATTATCTTGGCTCTCAATACTGACGACTTCAGTATGTATACTAAAGAAATTTATCTTGTTGAACTCACTTTAAAGAAAGCTAATACTAACAGTGTCCTTTCCTCGATCTTGATATCTATATCATTAACGGGAAGCTTAATACGATAATTTATGATAAAAGAGATGATTTTTCATTTCCTCTCGTTAATTATCCATTTGTTGATGTGACGTTCCCTTGTCACCATCTTATGGTGTTTATATATCTCAATTTGTACGATTCGCTCGTGTATGTAACAACGTATTAGATTATAATCCTGGTACCTTTGATAACTAATTAGCGAGAGAAATTTTGTATTACTGAAAAATAATTACACCAGGGTTTTCGATATCACAAACTATTCAAAACATTTACTAAATTTTATCATCGGTATAAGGAAATAGTTCGTAATTATAACTCAACATGCAGACACCTTCTGCTGTTGTGTTTTTTTCTATGGTCGGGTTGTTGTCTCTTTGACACATTCCCCATTTCCATTCTCAATTTTATCTTATACGTTCAGGTATTTCACATCCAATCTTTTATGGTTATATTCTTAACAAAGCACAAAAATGTCAGTATTCACCTCAAAAACTTACAAAACCTTCAAACAGACTTATTAAGAAGGGATATAGTTACGATACTGCTGTCAGATCATTCAAGATTGCATATTTTGGCTTTAATATTGATTCATTTATAGGGTCTTTGCATCGAAACTTAACACATTTATTTAAAAAAAACAGTTGTTGGCATGACACGGGTTATGTTCTTCTCATATGTTTTATGATAGTATGATAGTAAACCCCTAACGGGAGGGATTGTGCCTGATATTCATATGATGAAGACATAATCTTTCAATCAGTTTAAATGAGGTCTGGAGGTGGCATGTCAGTTAACTGCTAGAAGTCTGTTGTTATTTATGTATTATTGTCATTTTGTTTATTTTCTTTTGATACATCTTCTGACATCGGACTCGGACTTCTCTTGAACTGAATTTTAAAATGCGTATGGTTATGCGTTTACTTTTCTACATTGGCTAGAGGTATAGGGGGAGGGTTGGGATCTCATAAATATGTTTAATTCCGCCCCTATTTTGCGCCTGTCCCAAGTCAAGAGCCTCTGGCCTTTGTTTGTCTTGTGATTTTTAATTTTAGTTTCTTGTGTATAATTAAGAGTTTAGTATGACGTCCATTATCACTGAACACGTATACATATTTTTTAAGTGCCAGCTGAAGGACACCTCCAGGTGCGGGAGTTTCTCGATACATTGAAGACTCATTGGTGGCCTTCGGTTGTTGTCTGCTATATGGCCGGGTTGTTGCCGCTCTGACAAATTCCCCATTTCCTTTCTCAATTTTATTTACATTAGAATTGTACACGACTACTCCTCCAACAATGAAAAATGCACACGTTATTTCATATGAAAATAGTGAAATTAATCATTTCGGAGTGCTAAACAATTTCTTATCTAATAAGATGTTCGTTGGATAAATGTGACCGCATGTTTTGTTGCTGCAACATATATTTAGGCTTTTTTTATAAATAAAAGAGGTACGTTTGATTGTTATACTGGAAGTGTAATGATAAGATAAAAGACTTACATGTTCTTGTCAACATTTATGAACGTAATTGAAACAAACAGCATGGCACAACTTAAGTTCAGAAGCATTTAATTGACAATTTCAACAACACTTACTGTTATATTGATGTTGTTTTTCTTTGACCGTGTTTGTAATAACATTCCAATGTATTTAATCCGTGTTGTACTTGTAAATTATTTCGTTACCACAAATAACTTAAATACTTAAAAAAAAACCTTCTATAGAAACAAATAACTGGTTTGAAAATTTTGCTTTTTTTTTTGTAGAAAACTCATTTCAAACGGAAAAATAATGAATGTTGTCAACCGAACTCGGAAATATAGCTATGGTCCGGGTAAATAATCAAGTCTTTAAAATGTTCTTATAAACTTCTAGAATAAGATTTTAAAAGGTTTCCAAATGACAACTGTACTCCGCCGATTTAATGATGTGCCTCATCAAATCAACAGCCTGTAGTTCAATAGTTGTAGCTTTTTAATAATTTTCAAATCGGGGAATTTTATACCCGACTATTTTATGGTATGGGGATTTCTCATTATTGAGGACTGGCGAATGCCTTTCATTGAAAGCGATTTTACTAATTCGTTCACTTTTTCACCTCTTGGATATGATTTTGTTTTCTATATATGTTGGTTGAATATATTTAGTGATTTGTTTATATATGTATATATAAATGCAACAATTTGTTTGTATCAGTTTTGAAATCGTATTTTCATTATGTCTATATGAGATGCACGTGTTTTTTAATCAATATGCCCTCTAGATACTTGTTTCAATATAAATGTTAAATGTTATGAATTTATATCAATCTGTGGCATAACTATGTTATGATCGTGGTTATTATATAATAATCAAATATTTAGTTCAATAAAAATTTTCTCAATTGTCTGCATTATATAATAAAAAGAAATATGCTCTAATAAAACGTTTTAAGTTACTGGCGTACTACATTATAATACTGGTATCTTTGATAACTATTGACACCACTGGGTCGATGACACATCTGGTTGCGTTTCGTCCCCGAGAGTATCATCAGCACCAGCCCAGTAATCAGCACCTAAGTGTTGACATGAAAATCAATTATGTGGTCAGTTTGACAATTTCCCTGTTTACAAAACTTTCGAAAAACTAAGGATTTTCTTATCCCAGGCATAAATAACCGTAGTCGTATTTGGCACAACTTTTTGGAATTTTGGATCCTCAATGCTCTTCAACTTTGTACTTGTTTGGCTATATAATTATTATGGTCTTGCTAGTTGCTATCTATGGGATCTGGATAAAAAAATTCAGAGCAAATAATCGGATACTATTGAAAATGATTTTGCAGAAAAACTAAAAAATTGTAAAAACCATGTAAACTTTTTATCAATTATTTCTAGAAAATATTTAGTGTCTTCTTTAAAACTGCATTATAAGCAACAAACACCCTTAACTTTAAAATGGTCAGTTCAAGTTAAATCATAGATGTTATTTGCGTAATCTCCTTTCTATATAAATGTGCGTGAACAGAAACAGAAATATGCAACGTTTTGCGTATCTTTTTGGCATGAGCATACAGAAGAAATATTTGAATTCCACTTCAAACCGAACACTAAAATATGGATGCATTATAACACAGATCGATGCTAGGGAAGTTATTTTTTTGGTATTGGGGAAATATTTTACCCATATAATGAAGTTCAATATATAATGTTGATTTTAGAAAATATAATATTGATAGTTTCGCATGCAATGAACAAACAGTAATCCTTAGCTTACCACATGGTTTTTGATTGGGTAGGAACTACACACCAACAGCCAGTCAGCTCTGAGTGGCCAAAACACATTCTGATCAATAAAAATCATTTCAAGACATACCAATAACAATGCAACACATATTTCTCTGATACATTTATTCTCTGTAAGAGTAGCTGGAAGGAAACATAAGAATTTCCCATATTGTTTTGAAGAACCGCCTTGAGGAAGGAAAATTATTCTAAATCCCCTTCCAAAAAAGCAACAATTTCAAATACCCCTCAACATATTTTAATACTTAATTCTTTATAACAAAAAAAACCATGTATACAACTTCTGTGTTTCATTATTGATATATATATATACAATAATGTATCAGTAGTTTGTCTATATCTTCAAGTTCGGGAAGTTATATTTGACTTGAAGAGAACACATTTGGATATCCTTGTGATGGTGTTATTGGAATTTTCCGCACCTTTATTCAATTTCAGCGCATTGTTCATAAATCAAGAAGATTGGGTATGATGGTTAAGAGACAACTCTTTAAACAAATGACCAAATGACACAGAAAGTAACAACTACATGTGAAAGTACGGTCTTCAACAATGAGTAAAGCCCATAACGCATAGGTAGCTATAAAAGGTCCCGATATGTAGACGTAAAACAATTCAAACGAGAAAATAACGGCATAAATTATGTATCACCTGGCCAGTAGTCAGCACTTCGGTGTTGACATGAATACCAATTACAGGGTCATTTTTATAAATTGATTGTTTGCATAATCATGAATTATTCGAAATGCTAAGAATTTTCCTATCTCAGTCATATATTACCTTAGCCGTATCATTTTTTTTAAATTTCCTGTTTACAAAACTTTGAATTTTTCGAAAAACTAAGGATTTTCTTGTGCAAAACGTGCACAACTGTTTTGAATTTTGTGTCCTCAATGCTTTTCAAAAGAGGGACGAAAGATACCAGAGAGACAGTCAAACTCATACATCGAAAATAAACCGACAATGCCATGACTAAAAATAAAAAGACAATCAGACAAACAATAGTACACATGACACAACATAGAAAACTAAGGAATAAGCAACATGAACCCAACTTTATACTTGATTTGCTTTCTAACAATTATTATTTTATAGTCATTGATGAGTCTTATGTAGACGAAACGCACGTCTCGCGTATCAAATAATACGCCTGTTACTTTGGCTAACTATTTACACCACTTGGTCGATGCCATTGCTGGGGGACGTTTCGTGCTTGAGGGTATCACCAGCACAGTAGTCAGCAATTCCAATTATATGGTATGTTTTGTTTGATAAATTAACTGTTTGCAAAAGTTTGAATTATTCGAAATACTAAGGATTTTCTTATCCAAGGCGTAGATTGCTTATGCCTTATTTGGCACAACTTTTTGGAATTTGGGGTCCTTAATGCTCTTTAACTTTATACCTCTTTGGCTTTCTAACTATTTTGATACGATCGTTACTGATGAGTCTTATTTAGACAAAACGCACGTCTAACGTATCAAATCATATCAAATCAGAACACAGCAACAAACAACAACCACTGAAGTACAGGTTCCTGACTTGGGATAGGAACATGCTCACAGAATGTTGCGGGGTTGAACATGTTGTCAGTATAATATAAGAACGAAGTATAAAAATCAGTTGAAAAGGGCTAAACTCATCAGATGGATGCAAATAGAAACCCTGGGTCATGTAGATCCCAACAACAAAAATACACTAAGTGCAGATCTGATAGTATTTTCCAGATAACAAAAAAAAAACCAACGTGGCGGGGATTTTTAAACATTAGATTTGAATTTTTGAAAATAATGACGTCTTACATGACAAACTCAATATTTTTGTTACTCACAACAATTTGTATTTATTATCATGAATATCTTCTTAATTTTACAAATCTCGTTAATATTTTATTTTAGAAATACAGTCAGTGATCCTTAAATAATCAAGATTGATTTAGACTAGGACTCAAATGATCAATAAAATACGTCAAAGTAATCACATTGTCACATAATCAAACATCCCATGAGGACGCTAATAAACTGGTAACCGATTTTAAACATCCTTATAATAGGTCTTAAAATGGATATTTATTAGTTTATAAATTGACCAATCAAAAGAATCTAGGAAGATTGAGGCCGATATTGATTAGTACTTAATTAGACAGATGCAAAAATAAATAAAAAAAAAATTGAAGAGGAACAATAATTGTAAGCCAGTACTACATATCTCAATGGGTTAAGATTTAAATGCATTTTTTTTTCATGTAAAACAGGATTTTTAAATGATTATGAGTGTCAGAAAACCCCCGTAGGAGAAAAATATAATAATCATTCTGATATCGTGTAGTCTTTACTTCCTGATTGAAATGTTACATATTGCAGTCACATAGCTTAAAATCATTTGGTATTTATTGCGTAACTAAGTACAAAAAATGTAATATATCAAATCGAAATGTACTTAAAAATGTTTGCATAAAGATTGTTATATTTTACATAGTGGTAGTAAAAGGAAATGAAATAGTTATTGCTATAAGGGTGCACATTGTTTTATTATTTTTAACGATACAGTACCGATCCCTTCAGAAATAAACACATTTATTCTAAAAACCAGTTGTTGACATTATTTGCATTATATTCTTCCCATGTATGTTAATAATGGTATGATACTAAATCTTAATGGGAGGGTGTGTGCTTGATATTCATATGATGAAGACATTATCTTTCAATCAGTTTAACTGAGGTTTGAAGCTGGCATGTCAGTAACTACTAGTAGTCCTTTGTTAATTATGTGTAATTGTCATTTTGTTTCTTTGGTAAAATATTATGACATTGGACTCTGACTACTTTTAAATGAGTTTTACTGTGCGTGTTTGTACATTTGCTAGGTATAGGAAGGTTGATATCTCAAAAACATGTTTTATGTCACAAGTCATGAGCCTCTGGCCTTTGTTAGACTTGAATGTTTTTTTATTTTTTTTAATCAAAAATATATTTTTACGGATGACACAAGTTTTATATTGACAATATCCTTCTGCCTTGAATCACTTTAACAATTACAATTTTTATTTTAAACTGTGTCAAATTGAACTGAGAAGTTTGAAATCCTGACATTACACAAACAAAAGATTGTTAGGTGAATTAACATTTAACTATCGGATGAACTGAAATAGGAAAAACACTATGTTTGGTTTCATGATTTTGCAATTTTATAACAAGACTTTAAATACTCAATGGGAGATCTTCTAATATTTGTTTCACATGCACCTCAAGTGTCCTTATTATTAACGTCCAAAGGTCAAGTGCAATAGTTTGCTTTAAATAAGAATATCCGCTAGACAAAATTTTTGAATCATTTTATTGTATCTGGAGACCATTTTGAAGTACCTTTTTAATTGTTACATTCTACATACTTATGTATCTTAATACAATGTATTTCAAAGTACTTGAAAACATGGAACTTATATCCATGCCACAGATTGAACGTTTTGTCTCAGGGTTGTCAAAACTTGTGGTAAATATTTCTATTTAAAGTAAAATTCAATAAAATGTCAGTTTAACAGGTTTTATTTGGAAAACAAAAGGTCCTGGAATGGAGTATTTTTTAATCAACAGCATTGTCTTATAATAGTTATATAAATAAAGTTGAATTCTTTGATTCGCTGTTTTACGTCATGCCCGCTAACAAATTGAAAACTGTACCTATAAGCCTTATTTTAGTCCAGATTTTTAGTGTTCATATTGTTATCTTAGAAATTCTAACTGATTAAAATACTACAATAGGTAACAATTTGACAATTAAGTAGTGTCAACCCTGTGATTACGATCCGTGTAATACTATATATCATATTAATCCTGAATACACCGTTTGGTGGTGCGCCTGTCAGATGCGGAACGTACAGATAAGGTAATCGGTAACAGGTGAATATACTATTGGTATCGGTATCGGACTCGACCCGGAACTTCTTAATTATTGGCAATATTAATTACGTGGAAAACAAAAGGGCATGGAGTGGTGTAATTTTTAATCTACACCTTTGTACTATATTAGTTATATATAAATTTGATTTTTTTTATTCGTCGTTTTTACGTGATGACGGCTGACAAATTGGACCTCGTAATTTTAGTATTGTAGATTTGCGTTGTAAATACTGGATGACTAGTCAACTGCAAAAAGGTCTAAAAAATTATGTTTAAAGCGCTGAATCATTTAAAAGATTGAGATGTTACTGACAATGCTTAAATTACCATGCCGTTGTTGCTATATTGTGAGTCTAATTCTAATTATCTTATAATATTTTCTTTCCGTTATTTTTTTTTGACAAATACATTACAATGATTTATTCAACCTTCCCGAATGAAGAATCCGATAAATTGTACAATAATTAAATTCGCGAAACCCCTTGTCTTGCTTGGGATTGCTTCTTTCTGCTTAAAATAGACTTTTTCATTTCATTATCATACCTTTTCAAGATACATGGAAACTAGGGATGTCAAAATATCTGAAATTAAATACTCGGATACTCGGTTATGATACTCGAGTACTCGCGAGTACTCGGATTAATATTAAACGTCTATTGAAAAGTGATGAATTTAGGTGTGGTGCACTATCGTTTGTCTGATTTTCTTTCTTTTGTTTTAGCCATGACGTTGTCAGTTTCTTTTCGACTTTTGGGTTCGAATACTGCTCTCGTACTTTCGTCCATCTTTAAATTGTGAATTTAACAATTATAGTTAAGTTTCATATACAGAGTAATTAAATTAATTTAAATGTACCTCTTATACCAATCACGGATACATTGACGTCTTGGTTTACAAACAAAGGTAGATTTTTACGGCTTGTGATGAGTTAATTATTCATCCATGAAGGTATTGATCCGTGTACAAACACCGTTAAAATTGTATCTAATCAGCTGTCGTAGGGTTCATCGCAGGTCACCTTGATTTTGTTCTTGTTTCGAAATATGGTCTGGTCAACAATTTCAGACAAAAGACTTTGACTTTCTATTTTTGTTATAAGCAGTACACATGAAAACATTCCCTCGGAAGGACAGGACGTTGCTGGACTACTATACCAACTAGTATATTAAAAAAACATATTTATGTTGTTAACTGATTTTATCTAGTTTTACTAAGGGTTTTTTTCAACGGAACTAAAATGAGTGGAAATGTGAAGAGAAATATCTTAAGATGTATCACAGGCAAACGAGTATCCGAGTACTAAAACTGTACTCAAGTTCTCGGCCTTCCGAGCGAGTACCCGAGTACTCGAGAACTCGCTGCCATCCCCAATGGAAACACAATATCTTAAATATTTCGCTTTGGATACTGCACTCATAAAATAAAATTCCATGAATATTTGACGTATGTCTATAATCATCAGTTATGTTAAAATCCTATCTGTGAACAAGATGTTAACGTTGGTCATGTTTGTTTATCAGTAAATATTGAAAAGGAAAGGACATTTTCTAAAAACTATTGATATAGAAGCAGTTTTTATGTCATAGAAAAAGCTTCTGTTTAGATTTCATAAAACTGCATAATTTTTTTATATAACAAAGCAATTGACGTAAAACAACTGTTAACAACATTTTAACATAAAGGACGAAGACGACGCAATCGCCGACAACGTGATCCAGGAAATGCAGGCATGACAGAAATAGATGAAATAATGTTAGTCAATATATTTCATTGGATATTAAGGATGTGATCTTGAAATGATTTAGAATTTGGAACCCTTTAATTACCGTTTAAACTTTTTCCCCTTCAAAAAAATATAATGGGTACAATTCCTAAAAGGGCTCCAATTTGAATTTTTGAACGGTAGTTTTTCGTTCAAAGTGCATTTTTTCAATAATTGTCCAGATATATACCCAATGAATATCCTTAACGCGAGTGTTGTAAAGATGCCATGTACATTGTTCGACTGTCATATTAATGCGTGTTTGTTTTTCTACATTGACTAGAGGTATAGGGGGAAAGTTGAGATATCACCAAAAATGTTTAACCCCGCCGCATCGTTGTGCCTATTCCAAGTCAGGTGCATTAGCTGGCCTTTGGAAGTCTTAAAATTGAGAATGGAAATAGAGAATATGTCAAAGAGACAACAACTCGACCATAGAGCAGACAACAGCCGAAGGCCACCAACGGTTCTTAAATGCAGCAAGAAACTCCAGCACCTGGAGAGGTCCTTCAGCCGACCCCTTGTTTGATTTTTAAAATTACCAGGCTTCTCACAAAAGAAATCAAAGTTACTCAATTTTATTACGGCACAATATATACACTAGACAAACAGATATATTTCACAGCACAGGACAAACACTCGACTGTACCACTGACAGTCACATATAACATGTAAAGTTAATGTTAAAGAGCAAATTAATATAGCGTCTAGCCATTAGAAATGATAAATATATTCATCCAAACAGCTCGAATAAACACATGAGCTAGCCACAGTATACACAAGCACATCTTATAAATAAGTACACAAAATACATTAAAATTCATAACTAACACAGTTGTAAGCGGCGGGTGGGAGGGTAAATAATTTCAATGAAAAATTTCAAATGTACCGCGAATCCCGAAACAAAGAAATATATAAGAGCGTCCTGTATCCAGGTAACAATTTGACCAATCAAAATAAGGAATACTCGGAACAATTTCTTCCGAGTAAATGTAAACAGTGATTCACGTGGTAATTATCCATTTTTATAAATTCAAAAATTACACAATTACCAGGCTTCTCACAAAAGAAATCAAAGTTACTCAATTTTATTACGGCACAATATATACACTAGACAAACAGATATATTTCACAGCACAGGACAAACACTCGACTGTACCACTGACAGTCACATATAACATGTAAAGTTAATGTTAAAGAGCAAATTAATATAGCGTCTAGCCATTAGAAATGATAAATATATTCATCCAAACAGCTCGAATAAACACATGAGCTAGCCGCCAAGCCAACGGCCGCCAAAAATAAACAAACAACTGTGTTGAACAAAGAATTAAGCAGATTAATTTTAACTATCATATAAACAATACACAATTTAAGCTTGTTAATCTAGCATGCAAGAAATAATATCAAGCAAAAACTAAATAATTAAAGCAAGCAAGGAAGAAACAATATCAACCCTGAACATAAACTTTTCTCCATACAAGAAACAATATCTCATATGAAAAGAAACCGCACCCAACAGTGTGAACAATACTCACTGAAAAGAGTCCCTTACCTGCAATATAAAATAAAAATAATAGTACATATTAATATAAATAAACCTAACTACATCTTAACCAAACAATCTTAAATAATACCAATACATATTAAGGAAAATAAAATAAAAATAATCCAAATTTTAGTATGGAAGAAATAATATCAACCATAAACTAAAAAAAACCCAAAGGAAGTATGGTAGAAACATGAAATTCAACCATATCTAATCCTTTAACTCCACTTAAGAAATTTATCTCAAATGACAAGTTAACCTATCTAAATTAAATGAGCAACCCTTCTTTTAAAATATAAACCCAACTGCCTTGTACCTTCACAATTGAGATGTAACCCACCATCTTTATAGGCAAATAGCTCCACCTTTGGCTTTCCACATTTCAAAAAACATCTATACGAATGAATGAATTCGACTTCATAACTCAAACATAAATTTAACAAAGCCATATTAACATCCTTTATCTTCTGACCCGTTTCCTTAAAATCAACAGGACGAGGAAGAATACCAGACAAAGCAATAACCATAGAAGGAAACAACAACTTGGCGGTAGAAATTAAATTACAATAGGCAGACTTAAAATGATCAATAGATAAAATATGAATATCATTGGTACCACAATGAATAACTAAACATTTGTAACCTTCATAAATACTCCCCTTGTTCTTGTTAAGCTGATAGGTTATTTCTCCAATGGAAGCCCCCCGAAACGTATAAACATCCGCATTCTCAAGCTTCACATATTTTGCAATTGAGTCTGACACTATCAGAAAAGTTCCTGGTTCTACAAAGAAACGATATAAATTAGTAACCTAACAAGGAAACACTCTTCGACATCATTTGCGAAACTTGAAGTTTCTGTTCCAAAGTAAATTCTAAATACTTTTTATAAGCATCACTATGCCAATCTCCATGAAGTTGAATTAATTCCGTAGAAACCTCAGCATCAAAAGCTAAAGTTGCCCCCCCTCTTCTAAAACTATGAGTAGAGTAAAATAAAGAGTTACGACCTGTTTTTTGTATTAAATATCGAAGCTTATTTTGATACTCTTTATAAGTAATGGGTAGAATGCGCCCCTTTTTAACTTTACAAAATGCAGGATCCTTTTTAACCGCAGGAATAGCTTTGATCATATTCTTGTATGCATTAACCGGACATAAAATACTCCCCTGAATACTAGAAATGGGAATTCTCAACTTTCTTTGTCCAAACTGAATTGTTTTAGACCATTTCAAAATAATTATTAAAACATCATTCTCAATAATAATATCCCCTCTACATAATTGCTTATTTTCATCAAATTCTTTTTCTGAATTTGGAACAAGATTAGATTTTCTACTCATCATAAAAAAGGCTAACAAAAACAAACTCCAGAAAGTCTTATCCTGGGTGTCATCTAAATCCATAAACTCATAAATTTGTTTTAAAATCAAAGGAGTTATAGGAAGCGCTTTCCTTGGTAAATAAGGATTTAATCTCTGTAAACCTTTCAATGTAAGTTTTAACGAAAAACTTTGTAAATAAGGAAACTCCAAATCATTGTATAAATGCAATAATCTTACTCCATTTAAGTAATTTTTAATAGAATTCACCGATTTAAAAGACCTGCTCAAAAATTGAGCATACAAACACACAGTATTCAAAGATGCTGGTAAAAATTTAAAACCAAAATAAATACAAAAAGTTAAAAAAGTCCTCCACTGAACTTTAATGTTTTCAAAAGTGCCATGAGCAAAGGCTGACTTGCACGATGTCTGTTGATCCACTTTCAACAAATTCAGCTGTAAATCTACAATAAATTACAAATCATGAGTAAACTGAAAAAGACCTGAATAGACAAATTTCTCAAAACATTTACCTAATCTCACAACAGGCTCAATTTGCAATTCATAAAATAAGTCTTCAAATCTTGAATCAGAATGCCATCTTGACAAAATATCTGCTGTTCTATTTTCAACTCCAGGAAAATGAACAGCCTTAATTTCAAAATTATACTTTGCAGCATAAAACAAAATTTCTCTTAAACAACATTGCATATATGCATCTCTAGTACAACCAGAATTCAAAACCAACACAGTAGATTGATTATCACATTTCACTAAAATCTTTCTATTTACAAAATGTACACTCCATACTTTAACACAAATCATCAAAGCAATCAATTCAAATTGATTTATATGTAAATTCAAATCCATCAAAAAGGAAGGAAATTGAACATGAAAAAACTCTCTTTTTTCAAGAAACCAACCTCCACAACCACTCAAAGTAGCATCTGTCTCCAATATTTCATCTGGCTGAGACCAATCCTCTAAAGCCATCATAGAAACACCATTGTAAGACTTTAAAAAATGATACCACCAAAATAAATCTTTCCTTATATACAAAGGAATAATATGGTCACATTTGTCATCTGGTAAACTACGAAGCCAAGTAAGCAACCTAGAAACAAAAAGCCTTCCTGGTCTTACACAGTTAGATACAAAATGTAACTTACCTAACAATGACTGTAACTGTTTAACTGTCGCAACCAGTAAATTTAACCAAGTCTTTACCAACAATAAAATCTCTTCCACTCTCTCAGTTGTTACTGAAATTGTAAGTTCCGAAGTGTCAAAGTTCACTCCTAAAAATGTCATAACCGTACTTGGAGAGCTCGCCTTCTCCACTGATTCTTCAAGACCACAACTGTCTAAAAGTCTACCTAATAAATCAAATACAACATTTGCATCTTCTGATTTTTCTGCTCCAGCAAAATCATCTAAATAATTTAATAATAAATAACCAGACTGCTTCATCATGTAAACTACAGATGAAGTCACTCTCTGGCAAATATGAGCTGATGACCTAAGTCCCATACTTAAAACTCTATCTACAAAAATATGATTTTTCCAATGAAATCCAACAAAATTAATATCCCCAGGATCAATTGGAATTTGGCGATAAGCCCGCTTCAAGTCCCTCTTAAAAATACCACAATTTCTACCTTTTAACTTAATAAGATTAACAAAATCATCTACAGATGGATAAGTCAAATTAACTGACTCACCCAAATAAATATCTTTATCAATACCTGCATTAATACAATTTTCAGAAGGAAAACTTAAATCTAGTATTACCCTTCTTTCACCTGGTGTACCCTTTGGAACTGAATTTAAAGGAGATAACACTAATGAAGAATATATAAAAGGGTTCACTTTTAAAGGCCCAATAACAGCTTTATATTCTAACTCCTTTTTCAAATACTTCAAAATGAAATCTGGAAAAAAAAAAATTCTATTTTTAACTTTGAAAAAACTGGTATTCTACAACCTTGATAATTCGGTAAACCTGACAATTTAATTTCTCTCTGAATATCCACAAAATACTGCAAATCTAAAGAATTAACATTCAAATCACAAATTAAACACTTTTTGTGTTTATGACAAAATTCATCAATTTTTAAATTTAAAGCTGATTGAACTGGTAAAGATTTATTTACCACCCTTTTACTAGAAATTCTATAATTATCATTATTAACGGTACAAGTATCAGTTTTAGAAACCTCCATTGACTAAATAATTAAATAATTTCAATGAAAAATTTAAAATGTACCGCGAATCCCGAAACAAAGAAATATATAAGAGCGTCCTGTATCCAGGTAACAATTTGACCAATCAAAATAAGGAATACTCGGAACAATTTCTTCCGAGTAAATGTAAACAGTGATTCACGTGGTAATTATCCATTTTTATAAATTCAAAAATTACACTTTTAGTTCATTTATATATCTTGGAGTTTAGTATGACGTCCAATACCACTAAAAAGTTCAAACTTAGTTTAGAGGCCATCTGAAGCACGACACCGGGCTAGGAGTTTACTTGCTGTGTTAAAAAACTATTTGTGGCGGTCGGTTGTTTTCTGCTCTTCTCTCGGGTTGTTGTCCCTTGACATATTCCCCATTTTCATTTTCATTTTTTTCTGGAAGCCATCTCCGTTAATTTTTGTTTGGTTTTAAAAATTAAAGTTCTAAAGGCAATAACATAAAAAAAATACAAATAGTTATATACAAGTGTCGACAGAAATGGGAGATGCAGGATTGTAACAATACAGAACCTTAAAGTAAATTGAACAAGCAGGTGAAAAAACGTGACTAGTGAAGTAAATATCAAGCTAAAGCTGGCAAAATGTCAAAATACCCTCATGTCAAACTTTGCATACGAATCCTGTTCTCCCTATACTTCACATAACGAATACTATAAATTAGAATACAATATAATACGACCGCAATAACTCAACTATAAAATTGTTCATATTCACAGTTATTTTGTTCATGATATATACATGTATACGAGTTTTCTCGTTTGAATTGCTTTACATTGTCATTTTGCCTTTTCTAGCTGACTATGCGGTATGGGCTTTGCTCATTGTTGAAGGCCGTACTGTGACCTATAGCTGTTAATTTCTGTGTAACTTTATTTACCACAAACAATCGAAAAAATCACATAAATAACTAAATTAAGTTGAAATAGATATAGAAAGGGTTAGTTGGTGTTGGCATGCATAGGAACTTGTAATTGTGGTTCCCAAACAAATGTTGTACAGCGAATGAAGATTTGATAGGGATAATAACAAAAATTTGGTGGCGAATATGATGAATACTAATTGCATTAGGGCATTAATAGAAACGATGATAATGACTGTGTCAACATAGAGGAGAACAATTTTGAAACTTCATCGTATAGCGACCGACAGACTAAATAGTAAACATATACCACCAATTTTGTTATTGCAACCATATGGTGTCTCATTTGTTGATAATGTTTTATCTATGGCCGTAAATACATTTAAAACCTTCCTTATGTTTCACCGACTAATACAAAGCCACAAACAATCTAGCCCGCATTTGTTGATTTGGATCATCGTAGCTTCTGATGAAGTAAGACTCGTCAGTAAATTGCTATTAAACTGAGCATCTGTAATTAAAATTTATCAGGTTTTGAAGTTTGCGTTTTACATTTTTAAATGAGACAATGCAGTGTATATAAAGTGCGAATCCAACCAGTTCATTTTCACTGTCATATGCGGGTATGTCTATTGTAGAATAAAGGACCAGGGAAAACTGTATTTGTTTACGTTTTGAAAATACCAAATTAATTGATTTGAAGGAAAGTTTTTACATATTTTCCTTGTGATATGTCTTTATTATGTACAAACATAGCATTAAAGTTCAAATAAGTGTTATAAAAGCAACATAATATAGCATATCGATTTTTGAAAGCGATCCATTTTAACTATAGATGCGATGAATTATCACTGTTAGTGCAGTCATTTGTGATGTGGAATTTTCGAAGATGCGAGGAATTTTTCTTGTAGAATTATGTGATAAATGCACTTGAAACAAATGAAAAAACTTAGTTGATGACTTTAGAATTTATGATTAATGTATTTTCAAATTGAAATAAAAACTCCTCATTCATTCTTTATCAAATATATAGCTTTTCAAACTTGTAACAAAAACGCTTCTCAAAATGTCATATTGTATTCTTCAAATTATGTTTTTCCTTGATTTAAAAAAAAAATTAAAAGATATTTCTGTATTATTTTTAAGTCAAAGATTGATATTGCGGAGTTTAAGTGCAGTCTGTGTAAAATAGAGACGAGTACATTTTAGGAAGTTATCTTCCACGCAATAAATACACTTGCGAACAAAGAAATACGCATCTTGAAACGCAATGGTGACAGAAAAGCTTATAAAAGATTAACTTTCCCCAGTTGTACCCTCAACTGCTTCAATTTCCATATTCTGAGGATTTAGGGGGACAGGGGGTTGCCCCCTTTTTGGGAAAACATTTGGTTACTTTTATATGGAATCACTGGAGCGGGCCACCTCTTAGGTAGTCATTGGACCCCTACTTATAAAAATTTCTAGATCCGCGAGTGGATACTACCACAGAGGTCAAACAATGCACATTTGGGTAATTGTACACAACATGCATGCTGCAATTCATGTTTGATGATCTTAGACCCTTTGGACCTCTATGTGGGCTATTTCGGTAACTTGGTAAAAAAAACCAAACTGGATACAAGGTTAGATTCAGCATGTCAAAGAACCCCAAATATCCATAAGGTCTTATGTCTATAAAAATGCATGCATGGGATACATTTAAAATTTGTTATCGAAGGCATGACTGTAACAATAGGTTGAAGATAAAAAAAATATCTTATTCTGGGGTCTCATTTGGGGGGGGGGGGGGTCTGATCCCAGATCCCGCTTACTGCTTTATCAGATTCCCGTATCCCGCTTCTACTATGCAGTTCTCATTTTTTTTAAATTTTCCGTGTCCCGCTATACTTTATTTCTCGTTTTCACGACACAATCATTTGACTATCACGTGTCACGCTTACAAAAAAATTGGCAATTCCGCGTCACGCTTGTACCCCAACGCGACCCACTATTCTACTCTTTTCTGACTCATATTAAGCCCACTATAAATATATTAAAAAAGTGTGTTTTATCCCTTTTTATCCCGTCTCGTTTCGGGTTGAGCCACAGATAGATAAGATGTCATATTAGCTGCGGAACCGTATGGTCCGCAAATAGTCAAAAAATAACACAAGGACCTAAGAGCTACGGTTCCGCAGCTAATGTCATATGTGACAATGAGACAACTCTCAAAACGAGTCACAATTTATAAAAGTATACCTTTATACGTCACAATATATGGTCTTCAACATGAAGTCTTGGTTCACACCGAACAGCAAGTTATAAAGGGCCCCAGTGTAAAACCTTTTAAACGGGAAAACCAACGATTCAATCTTTATCAAGATGTACGTAATTAGTGGTGAAGTGTCATGGAAATGGATAAAAAAAACAAGGATATGGAAATGGATAAAAAAAACAAGGATAAAGATCCCTATACGATTCATAAGAAATTTTAAAAATGGAATACATTTGAAATAAATGTTATTTCTATTGAATTTATTTAGAGTGTTTTAAAACCAAACTTTCCTCCGTAAGTTAAATTTTATCAAATCCGTCTCTTACTTTATCTATTGGATGAGCAAGTCGGCTAAATTAAGGCTTTACAGCTAATTTCCTAATCCATGTAAAGCAAAACTTTGGTTGACTTGATTGCTTAGTTTGTATAATTGTTTATACAAACTTTGTAAATAAGATTGACATCTCGGTAAACAAAATGTATCGGCATAGTTTAACCTGTATTCATATAATTATTATATTTGAATTAAATTGGGTGTAATCATAATGATCGTACAAAAAAAAAGCATGCACGCTAACTAAAGTCTTGCTTTACATGCTTAAAAAAATACGCTGTAATAGATAAAAAATAAATATATCATACAGTGAAAATGCGCCGCATATACAACACTAATGAATCGCTCTACAGTGAAAATGAAAGAATAGTATCATTATTCGACAGTAAACATGACTCGCATAAAAAAGCATCATAGTGGAATTCAGTTCAATATGAAGAAACTGAATGACAAAACCTATTCTACGTTATACAACTTTAATAATTGTGTTGAAATGAATATTTTTTCTGCAACAACATCTTACCTGTTAGTAATAAAACACCTGCACGATCTGTTCGTGAAATGTCCTAAATATTCACCTATTTTGGTATATATTTCACAGCTATTTGGATTTAGGCGCGAAAAAAACCCGTTCGCATCTCTTACTTTGTTTTATTAGTATTATGTGTTTCTTAACATATACTTTTTAACTAATTTGCTTCATTTTCTTCAAAAATTAAAAAAAAAGTCGTCTGTTTATTTATCATTCTACATCAAAAATTTCTGGCATATACATGAAATGATATTTTAGGATCCGCACTTTACATACACTGCAATGTTGTTTAGAGTAATTAAAATTAAAATTGTCTTGTTGAACTGAACAATAACATGTAACGTAGATTTTTACTGTTGTTTTAGTATGGTGATCTAAATGTGCCAAATTACATGAAGGTATATTTGTCGTGTCTAGTGATGAGGAGACGCATGCCGTATCAGACGACACCATGTCCTCGTCGACGTTTGCTTCTGAGCTTTCCATACTGGATGACGTTCGAGTCAGTATTTATTTTTCATCTTCGTAAATTAATACATATAATGCTATTGCATGGGAGGATGATGTCCTTGAGGTCAAAGTGTCCACTAGCAGATACATCGACCTAGTGGTTATAGTCCGCATGAAATTTGGAATAGACCTTCCTCAACTACTACTCTTTTATTTCAGATAGGGAGGCATTTTAAAAAAAATGTCTCACTTCCGGTAAAATCCAAAATGGCCGACTTCATACTTAAATCAGCCCTATATCAAAGGCTTGTATTTTAAAAGGTGTTATTATCATGCTACAACCATAATATTTGGTACAAATCTTTGTTTTGTACTACTTTTGGATATATTATATTGATAGATGTCTGCAAAAATCCTACTTCCGGTAAATTCCAACATGGCGGACATTGCACTTAAATAAGCATAATTTTTTAATGAGGGTAATTGAAATGTGTTTAAACGTATTGCTACTATCATTACATTGTGCAGGAATCTTTCTTTGGTGCTTCTAATGGATACAATGTTCAATCAAATTGGATTTTCATAAAACTCTTCAGCTTTCTCAATTCTACTTTGATCTTACAGAATGCCAGGTTGTTGGGTAGATTTATTTATTGCTTTCAAATTTGAGGATTTAATTATTAGGTAAACAAGGTAGAATGTTCAGTCGGACTGAATTAAGATAATCAACTTAATTGCACAGCAATAAACCAAACAACCAAATAACCTGGAATGTTTTAAGATCTATATTTAATTAAGTTAGATGGGCTGATTCAGATCAGTCAAGACTAGCTTTGTAGGTCAAGACTATTCAAGGTTCTAATTTTAAAATGGACATTCATTTGTTAACTGGTGGACCAATCAAAAGAATCCAGGAAGATTTAGGCCGATATCGGTGTGTACTTAATTATTCAGATGTCAAAAAATGTTTTAAGAGGAACATTAATTGTAAGCCAGTACTATCATTGGGTTTAGATTTAAATGCAATTTCTTTTCATGTGAAACAGGGTGTGTAAATTACTATCAATGTCAGAAAGCCCAGTAGGAAAAAAAAACTTATAATCATTCTGATCTCGTATATATTTTACTTTCTGATTAAAAGTGTTACATATTGCATTCACATAACTAGAAACATTTGGTATTTATTGCATAATCGAGTAATCTATTAAACGTACTAAACAGTGTTTGCTTAAATATTGTTATCTTTGGCGCAGTGGTCGTTAAAGGAAACAAAATATTTTTTGATATAAGGATAAACAATGTTTTATTATTTCTTACCAAACAATTCGGATCTATTTGTTTAAAACAAGGCAACAATCCGAGAGAGAAAAAAAACCTATTACATGGAATCTTGAAATTGATCGGTTTTATATATTAAGAAATCGTTATTTTGTATAAATGCAACAATCTTTAGATATCTTCAGTTTCGAAATTATAATACTTTTATGTATGTTTAGGTTGAACAAATTGTTATATCATGATGCCTAAATTATAGAAAGTAGTTTAACCATTGTTTTCCGACGTTATATTACATGATTACAATATATGACATCATCATAGACGAATAGTGTTTTATATCATTATCATAAATTAATTTCAATTCATGTGTCCCTAATAGTAAAATGCTAAAGCTTCCATTGTTTACAGATTCAATTACAAATTGAATGGTTTTACTGTAATGTTATTGGTGTAAAAGTTGTGACCGGAATCGCATTTTGTGTTAATCACATTAGTGCGACACGATTAAAACACTAAAGAATTATATTTGGAGGCATTCAATTCATATAATAAAATTTTTATTTTCTAACTATGAAATTACCAGTTTCTCATCGCATTGTTGTGATGTTGTCATAAGAAGCACGCGATGTCTTGAATGTTCGATTTCATTGAGAAATGAAATTAGATTTTTGAAGCCTTGCTATTGCTTTCAAGTAAATGTTCGGATTCTTTTGAAACACTCAAGTAATGTTGTTATGTGTAATAAACATATCTACACTGATAAATATTATATACAAAATAATGTGAAAAGCTCATCAAGACGATTGAGATTGAGATGTTATTGCATTTACAAAATTATATTTCCATTTGTAGAATGTTGCACAGATCAGGATCAGCACTTTTCCGGAGTTCTGATGCATAGTTTTCGTTTTTTTTCTTCAATTATTTGAACTGATTTGGTCTCAATCGCTTGTTGCTCTTATATTTTGCCTAACTTACTGTTTTGATTGTTACATGAGCTTCAATCTAAGTAGTAGTTCCAGGAAGAACAAAGGGTGCACATGCCGTTGTCAATGAAATAAACAACGTCGTCATAGGTAAAATATGGAAAAACAGATTATCTATTCGATTGCTTTTCTGACTTAATTGTTTTATTAAAATAATATCGGCCAGATATAAGGCCAACCATTATATTCTGTTAGAATATGCATCCTGCTCGTATGCCTCTTCTGGTAGATCTTTTTTTTTAGTCCAAAGGTCTAATCGATTCTTTTAAGAAATATTATGCCTCACAAATGCATCAAAACAGGTTACAACGAAAATCATAAAAATAGAATTAAATTAAAAAAAAAAAAAAAACCCAAACAACATAAGCCTTTGAAGCTGTCAAATTTATAAAAAAGGAACAGCAGACTAAGCAATGGTTAAACTATATTAATTTGCCTACTGAGATTTAAAATAATAGGGATTTGAATGAAGAATAAACAATGATTGTATAAATTTATTGACGATTTTCAGTTTCTATTATATATTCGTTGATTCATTAGAAAAACACCCTTTTGCTATTTTCGTGCAATATCGTTTTAACTATTTAATGAATCATCAAATATATATGTTAACGGATGACAAAGATTGATTCCAAGTTTATATTGACAATATCCTTCTGCCTTGAATTACTTTAACAATGATAGTTTTAATGTTTGACTGTTTCAAAGATATTATTACATGAACTGAGACATTTGTAATCGTGATAAAGCACAAACAGAAGATTTTTAGATGAATCTACGTTTAACTTGCAGATAAAATTTTAAATAGAAAAAAAAAACTATATTTGCTTTCATGATTTGGCAGTTTTATAACAAGACTTCAAAGACTCATAGGGATATCTCTTACTTTTTGTTTTATTTGCACCTCAAGTGTTTTTATCCTTTACGTACAAAGGTCAAGTGCAATTATTGCTAAAAATAAGAATTATCGCTAGACATAAATTTGGAATAATTTTTATTGTATCTGGAGACCATTCAGATGTACCTTTTTTATTGTTACATCCTACATACTCAAGTGTCATAATACAATGTACTCTAATGGTCTTCAAAACATGTGATTTATATCCATGCAACAGTTTTACTTCTTTTCTCAGGGTTGTCAAAACATGTGGTTAATACTTCTATCTAAAGTAAAAATCAATAAAATGTCAGTTTAACAGGCTACAAATTTAGACTAATCTTCGGTTCATAAACTTATATTACATTTGCGTTAGTGAATCATTTACTAAAAGTAATCTCCGTCTTAAGGTTTACAAAAATTGCATGACTAATCGCAAAAAATTCAAAAAAATTATGTTCAAAGCGCTTAATCATTCAAAAGATTGAGATGTTACTGATAATGCTTAGATTACCATGCCGTCGTTACTATATTGTGCGTCGAATTCTAAATATATAATATTATTTTCTTTCTGTTATTACTTTTGACAAATACACTACAATGATTTATTCAATCTTCATGAATGAAGAATCCGATAAATTGTACAATAATTAAATTCGCGTAACCCCTTGTCTTGCATGAGATTGCCTTTTTTTCTGCTTAAAATAGACTTATCGTGTTGAAGGCCGTACATTGACCTATAATGGTTTACTGTTTTTAAATTGTTATTTGGATGGAGAGTTGTCTTACTGGCACTCACACCACATCTTCCTATATCTATTATCGGAACTAAACACATTAATTCAAAAACCAGTTGTTGGCATGACACGGGTTATGTTCTTCCCATATATGTTATGATGTTATGACACTAAACTCCTAACTGGAAGGATTGTGAATGAGGTTCATATGATGAAATCATAATCTTTCAGTCAGTTTGATTAAGTCTGGAGCTTGCCTGTCAGTTAACTGCTAGTAGTCTGTTGTTATTTATGTACTATTGTCATTTTGTTTATTTTCTTTGGTTACATCTCTGACATCAGACTCGGACTTCTCTTGAACTGTATTTGAATGTGCGTATTGTTATTCGTTTACTTTTCTACATTGGCTAGAGGTATAGGGGGCGGGTTGAGATATCACAAACATGTTTAACCCGCCGCATTTTTGCGCCTGTCCCAAGTCAGGAGCCTCTGGCCTTTGTTAGTCTTGTATTATTTTAATTTTAGTTTCTTGTGTACAAATGGAAATTAGTATGGTGTTCATTATCACTGAACTAGTATATATTTGTTTAGGGGCCAGCTGAAGGACGCCTACGGGTGCGGGAATTTCTTGCTACATTGAAGACCTGTTGGTGACCGTCTGCTGTTGTTTTTTTCTATGGTAGGGTTGTTGTCTCTTTGACACATTCCCCATTTCCATTCTCAATTTTATTAAAAAACCGAGTTAATTTATAAAAAAAATTTCAGGATACATGGAAACACAATATCTTAGATATTTCGCTTTGTATACTGCACGTATGTAATCATCCGCTATGTTAAAATCCTATCTGTGAACAAAATGTTAACGTTGGTCATGTTTTTTTTTATCAGTAAAGATAGAAAAGGAAAGGAAATATTCCAAAAACTATTGATATGGGAGCAGCTTTAAGGTAAAAGTTTCTGTTTAAATTTCATTAAACTGAATAAAGTTATATACCAAAGTATTTGATGTAAAACAACTCTTAACAACATTTGAACATAAAGGATAAAGACGATGCAATCGCGGACGACGTAATCTATGATAAATGTTGCAGGCTTGACAGAAATAGATGAAATAATGTTAGTTTATATATTTCATTGGATATAATAGTACGGCGGCTTTGTGAAAAATTGTGCACATCCTGCTACACATAGACTTTCCTTATCAATTACTATTTTATTTCAGATAGGGAGGCATTTGAAAAAAATGTCGCACTTCCGGTAAAATCCAAAATGGCGGTTTTCATACTTAAATCAGCCCAATATCGAAGGCTAGTATGTAAAAAGGTGTTATAATCATGCTACTATCATAATATTTGGTATAAACCTTTGTTTTTGACTACTATTGGATATATTATATAGACTAGATGTCTTGAAAAACCCTACTTCCGGTAAAATCTAATATGGCGGACATTGTACTAAAATAAGCTTATTTTTTAGGGAGAGTAATTGAAATATGTTTAAACATATTGCTACTATCATTACATTGTGCAGGAACCATTTCTTTGGTGCTTCTCATGGATACAATGTATAAGACATATTTCTTTAAAACCCTTACTTCCGGTAATATCCAAAATGGCGGACATAGAAATATCAATTTCTTTTTTTATATATTCAACTTTTTTCAAAATGTAAAGAAAATGTTGTTTTTTGTGCTGGCTCTAAGTTATCCTCAAAACCACTTATTCTATTCTGTTGTAAATGTTTAAATACAAAGTTATCACTTCCGGTAAAAAAAAACCAATCTTGCGTTAATTTCAAATATGAGTCCTCAATCCATATCTTCGATGTAGAGTTTTGGACAGATTGATTAAAACAAAACAAAATTTCTTAAGTACTAAAACATTTTTAAAACTGCTTCTACAATTCGGCCAAAAAGACATGTTCATTAACGTTCATCACCCCATGCACACAAGGCAGTCTACGAGAAACACGATTTTTCACATCATCCTTTCTTACATCCAAATGTACAAGCTTCTGACAAAATGATGAGGCCTCATAAAGAGTTTTATAAAAAGGGATCCTCTTTGTCCCTTCGCTATCCATTAGCGCCTGGACTGGGTAGCATGAGAGTCAATTCCAAGCTTGTTTCCCTAAATACCTGCCAATAGTATATTGCACGTTTTACATGCTGGAAAAGACTAGATCAAGTTGAGGGAATAGCCTCAATTAGCCTTCCCTTTTGCGCAAATAGTAATTTTCTTGCTTCGTTAACCAGTTTAACCCAATCTGTTAAATATGTGGTGCGATCTTATGTAAAACCCCGGTGATTTAAGTTGATCAATCATCATTCTGCATGTTAAAGTCACATTTTCAAATGCCATCAATGTCTCACACGCAGTCTTTTTTCTTTTCAAGCAAAGATAGAACTGTATCACAACTGGTAAAGGCATGGATCATAATAAGTGTGTGTGATCACTCATTGCCTAGTGCATTTGAAAAAAAACATTGATCGATATTAATTCAAAGTTTTTTTGCCCTCCCAAACACAATCCATAGTTCGTCTACCCCTTTGTCACGGAAAAGCGAAACAGTAATGCCAGCATCACCAGTAACGACTGTTCGAATCATGAGTGTTTAAGTTCGTGTTTCACTGCATCAGATACATGCACCATGATTATAGTGTCTACCTCTTAATGTGAACATAGTGCTAAACTTGAAATACATAACGTGGTGGATAAGATAGAATACCCTGAACATTTGCTGCTACAACTACCATACGCATCCGAAAATTCATCCACTCGTGTTACAGTTTCAAGGTATTTTATTGAAGTAAGGACATAATACCCAATCAGCATACTCGTTAGCCCGCAAATACATGTTTATTCACAATCGGAGAGCTGATTTTCCACCTTTACAAAGACTGGTATTGTTTCTTACATCCATAATGTACAAGCTCCTGATAAGATGAAGAGGCCTCACTAAGAGTTCAAAAGGATTCCCATGGATCATATGTGTTCCTTCTCCATTCATAAGCGTCTGGACTAGTTAGCATACGAACCAATTCCAAGCTTGTTACTCATTCATATCCGCCATTGTATATTGCACGCTTGACATGCTGAAAAAGACTAGACCGAGTCGTGGGAATAGCCTCAATAAGTCTTTCCTCTTCCAAAAACGCATGTTTTCTTGCTTTGTACCAATAAGCCATCCATGTCACCAACGCAGTTCCTTTTCCAGCAAACGTGCAATGTCTTAATGCCTAGTGCATTTGAAAGATCATGTATTGATATATATCTAAAGTTTTCCCCACTTCCAAATGCAAACCAAAGTTCGTCTGCCCCTATGTCACGGAATAACGAAACAGAAATGACATCAGTATCGACTGTTCGATGGTGCTAAGCTTGAAACTTCATCAAGTGGTGGATAACACTGAACGTCCTGAGCATTAGTTGCTACAACTATATTTTCCTCAAAATTTAATTGAGCAAGCTGCTGTGAATGAAAACTTAAAATTTCTTTGTTATTGTCGTCATCTCTCAGAACACTTTGCCAATTTTGAGGAATTTGTTTTGACCCTGGATTCGTCTGTGTATTCTCTCTCCCAAAAAATGGAGCTCTTGCTTCTTGTAGCAGCCTTCAAACTACCAGTATTGTCTATGTACGCATCCGAGACTACATCCACTACTGTTACAGTTTCAATGTGTTTTCAACGAGTATGCTGATTATTATGTCCTTACCTTAATAAAATAACTTGAAACTATAACAAGAGTGGAAGAAATTTTTGATGAGTATGATAGTTGTAGCAACAAATGCTCAGAATTTTCAGTGTTATCCACCACGTGATGTTTTTCAAATTAAGCACCATGATCACATTAAGAGGCTGACACTAGAATCATGGTGCATGTGTCTGATGCAGTGAAACACGAACTCAAACGAGTCATGATTCGAACAGTCGTAACTGATGATGCTGTCATTACTGTTTCGCTATTCCGTGACATAGGGGTAGACGAACTATGGATTGTGTTTGGGAAGGCAAAACACTTTGGATTACTATCTATGAATGGTCTTTCAAATGTACTAGGCAATAAGTGATCACACACACTTATTGTGACCAATGCCTTTACCGGTTGTGTTACGGTTCTCGCTTTGCTTGGAAAGACAAAGGACTGCGTGGAAGTCATTGATTGCATTTGAAGATGTGATTTTAACATAAATAAGGATGATTGATCAACCGAAATTACCGGGGTTTTACTGTAAGATCGCACAAACTTATCAGATGGGGCTTACATGGTTAGCGAAGCAAGAAAATAACAATTTGCACAAAAGGGAAGGCTAATTGAGGCTCCTCAACTTGGTCTTCTCTTTTCCAGCATCTAAAACGTGCCATATACTAGGGAAGGTGTTTAGGGGGACGAGCATTGAATTTGTTCTTATGCTACCCAGTCCAGGCGCTAAAGGATGGCGAAGGGCCAAAGAGGATCCCTTTTTAAAAAACTCTTTCTGAGGCCTCATCATTTTGTCAAAAGCTTGTACATTGTGGATGTAATAAAGGATGTCTCGGTCGTTATTAATGTGGACAATCGGGTCTCCAGTGCACTGTTTTGTGTGCATGTGGTAGGGACTGTGAATAGACATGTATTTTGGCCAAATAGTAGTAATTGTAAAAAATGTTTTAGTATTATACGGATTTTTTTCAATCAATCTATCCAAAACTCTACATCGAAGAAATGGATTAAGTACTCATCTTTGAAATTTACGCCATATTTTTTACCGGAAGTGTCAACTTTGTATTTAAACATTTACAACAGAATATAAATAGGGGTTTTGATGATAACTTAAAGCCAAAATATTAATGACCAGCACAAAAAACAACATTTTCTTTACATTTTGAAAGCAAGTTGAATATTTAAATAATGAATTGATATTTCTATGTCCGCCATTTTGAATATTACCGGAAGTAGGGGTTTTAAAGACACATTTGTAATACATTGTATCCATTAGAAGTACCAAAGAAAGGTTCCTGCACAATATAATGATAGTAGCAATACGTTTAAACACATTTCAATTACCCTCCCTAAAAAATAAGCTTATTTTAGTACAATGTCCGCCATGTTGGAATTTACCGGAAGTCGGAGTTTTGCAGACATCTAAACAATATAATATATCCAAAAGTAGTACAAAACAAAGATTTGTATCAAATATTATGGTTGTAGAATGATAATAACACCTTTTCATATACTAGCCTTTGATATTGGGCTGATTTAAGTATGAAGTACGCCATTTTAGATTTTACCGGAAGTGTGACATTTTTTTCAAATGCCTCCCTATCTGAAATAAAAGAGTAATAGTTGAGGAAGGTCTATGCCAAATTTCATGCTTGTAGCAGGATGTGCACAATTCGTCTGAAATATGCTTGTAGCCGCCGGACTATAAAGGATTATATCTTGAAATGATTTAGAATTTGGAACCCTTTAACTACCTTTTAAACTGTTTTTTCCTTTTTCAAAAAAATCACGTGGTACAATCCCTAATAGGGCTCACATTTGAATGTTTGAACCGCATTTTAGATAGTGCAAAATACTTGTTTTGGTTGTACTTCATTTAAAGTGGAATTATTTACGAATTGTCCCGTTGCATACCCACTTATTATTCTTGAGTGAGTGTTGTAATGATGCAATGAACAGTATTTGACTGTGCGTATTGCTGCGTGTTTGTTTTACTACATTGGCTAAAGGTATAGGGGGAGAGATCTAAAAACATGTTTAACCTCGCCACGTTGTTTCGCCTGTCCTAAGTAGGAGCATCTGGCCTTTTTTTTTAGTCTTGTATGATTTTAAATTTAAGTTCATTTATACATTTTGAAGTTTAGCATGACGTCCATTATTACTGAAATGGTACAATTAAGTTTTTGTTTAGAGGCAATCTGAAGCACGCCACCGGGTGCACAGTTTTCTTGCTGTGTTGAAAACCCATTGGTGGCCTTCGGTTGTTTATCTTCTTTTTGGTCAGGTTGTTGTCTCTTTGTCATATTCCCCATATCAATTCTCAATTTTATTGTTAATTTAGCTGTAATGATTGAAACAGTCATCAAGCATTTGGTCTCATTTGGTTAAGAGAATAAAGTCGGAACATTTAGGAAAAATGGACAAGTTTTATTTCACCTAGTATTCAATTTGTTTAAGGAAATACATTTTGCAAGATTCAAAACTCAAAACCTGAAGAGTTTGAAAAAAAATTCACACAATAATATACTTTTGAAAGGAAATACATGTTTGTACAGTGGAATGTTTTAGAATGATTCTCGGCATCATTTAGATACAATCTTGAAGGATTTGGGTAAATGAACTTGGACCATGATTGAATAATGTGGTTATAATATTTTGAATCTAAGCTTTTGCTTGATAGGTTGAACTTCATTGGGTCAATATCCGTAATGCACCTCTAAATAAGAAACTCAAAAGTTGTGTTTGAAAACAACCAAAATCTATGTAGTGATATTGGACATGTTTCTTTTTCTAATGAGTGACTAAGCTAAACAATTTGTGTTGATTTAAAAGTAGAGGAACATAGAATAAATATGTAAAAAACTATAGAGCAATTATATATGTTCAAAGTTTTAAATTTTCAAAGAAATAATTGTGTTAAAAAAAGGATTTTTTATTTTACCACGAGGAGCCGTTTCAATGAAGGATTTTCAGAGTATGCTTATTTCACTTCGTATCAGAAAATTAAACCACTTAAGAGAAAAAATCTCAGCTTCGACACCAGCCATCATGCATATCCAAGTTTAAGGTATGGACTGAGCTACAGAAGAAAACGTTATCATTACCGACTATGGAAAAACGATTGCGCATATTGACTCAATTGTTCGACGATATCATCTATCTTTTCTAGAACAATCTAATGCTGACAATTAAAATGGAGAATGGAAATGGAGAATGTGTCAAAGAGACAGCAACCCGACCAAAGAGCACACAAATATCCGAAGGCCACTTATTGGTTTCCAATTTAGTGAGAAAAACCCTCAAACGGAGTCAAATATCCAATTTAACATCTATTCGTCTGTTTACAGGGAAATTTAAAGTATTGACAAAGGAAACCAACATTATGTATTCTAATATAGATATATTAATTCGTCACAAAAATTTGTCCAATATCAATTTTACCGATTTTTCTTATCAGTTTGAAAACAGTTGTTGTTGGGACTTTACAGCTCTAGCGTAATTCACAAAAAAACGATGCTGTCTCAGTCACTGTAAAAGGTTTTAGACAAAACTTCATCAGTACAAGGAAATATAATTAACATTAATTGTATGATTGGTTTAGATAAGTGTACCTATGTGATATAAATACATGATATCTGTCATATTAAAAAAATTCAAACAAAAATGAATAATGATACAGACCAAAAATCCATTGTTTAGATTTCATAGTCCTGAATTCAATTTTAACATAATTCTGAGGTTGACATTAATCTGGTGTATTAGACCCATACGTTGAGTTACGTAGGTATACCTTTGTATTGGAAATCTCGAAAGCGGTAACTATTTATCCTATTTAAATTATATATATATATAAAGCCAACAAAAACATCATTATCCGTGTATGCAAATCTATTATTTATATTGCTTAGTTTGTCATGTGGTCCATGGTGATGGACACAGTAGCCACACTTTATTTTCGGAGTGTATTTATTGTGCAGGTCTCTTTGAATTGATCTAAGTAGGAAATAATCTGAATTCATAGTTGCGCATTTTGAAGTAAAACAGAAAGAGATTTAACAAATCGTCAAAAGATAAGAGACAAAAAATATAACAAAAGCTAACAAAAGAAAACTTCACACGACGCCCCTTCTTATACAATTTATGAATATCTGACTACGTATTTGTTAAACTTGTTTGATCTCTGAATCTTTTTAACCCATTAGAAGTGAAAGAATGATAATAAATCACGACAAAAAGGCGTATGATAAACGTTAGTTAACAATTGATATCGTATAATTTAGTAATAGCATACAATAAAAAAAAATATAACAAAAATACTAAACTCTAAGACCAATTAAAAAATGGACAGTTCAAAAGTGACATAATCAAATGTAATCGATAAGCGGAAGTGAAAAAACATCTACGATATTCCAAGCATATTCTGTTGTCACTTATGACAAAGGTTTCAATACAAAATCATCTGCTTTAAAGTATTGTCATTATTGAGGTTATTGTAATACCATTTTGACCAAATCGACAAGATTGGAACATTTAACTGCAAATAGCAATGAATACATGATATCATTATCATCGTTTAGTAGCCGAAACAGTGCTTCCTTATCAAAATTAAAGTCAATCATGTAAAACTTTCTTGTCATTTATTTCCATATTCACAGAAAAACAGGGTATGTTAACTGAGGTCTAGACACGAATTACTTATTTGCTTATTATATCAAAAACGAAAACTAAGTTTGCACGAAATAAAAAAAAAGCAGAAATCTTAAGTTTATGTTATCTTTAACCATCCATTTTACAATGTTGTCATTTGTGAAACTAATCAACTAAAGGATAATATATTTAAACTCTGGAATTTTAATCAATTCAATAAATCTAGCTCCTATCAAATGTGGTTAAAGTGTTGTTTAATACGCATTTTGTTCGTAGACGACATCATTCCACTTACAGTTGTAGCCATCTTAGCTAGCCTTATCTAACATAATCTTACATCTTGATTATGCTTTCAAAATGTTGTGCCGTTCATGGTAATTTTGTTGGTAGATCCACTGTTGTGATTTTATTTTGATGTTTACGACATATGATCAGAAAAGATTTGATACATATGACGTAGCTCTGCACACTAAACATCCAGCCATTATGTTATTGTTCTTGATAAATGTTTGCCTACTGTGAACGACAAACATATTATATATCTCTACCTGTGTAACTTTTGCATTCGGATGTCAAACGCGAGATTCTACACCAGAGTTGAATCTAGCCATTTGGTAACAGGACTTAAAGTATATTTCAATCTTTTATTGGTTGATTTAAACAAACTTAAATACAATACTTAAATAAATTGTTCTGATTGAGATTGTGACAAGGTGATGACTGTGTACCCCTATGTTAACATTTTTTCCTATTATGTCTGTTTTGTTCACGCATCGTTGTTAAATCAATAGAATGTGATGGGACGTTCATACAAGTGAGAGGTTTAGCCTTAAAAAACCAGGTTCATTCCATCATTTTCTACATAAGAAAATGCATGTACCAAGTTAGGAATATGACAGTTGTTGTCTATTCGTTTGATTTTTTTTTTATTTTACCATTTGATTTGGGACTTTAAGTTTCCGATTTGAATTTTCTTCGGAATTCAGTGTTTTTGAGATTTTACTTTTTAAAATGGAAATCGGAATTTCAATATCATGACATGCGTACGTAACTCAATTTAAGAATCTAAGGGGATTGGTTATTGCTAACATATGAATTTTGCTAAATATGGCTCTATATTGTAAACTAAGTATCCTAAGATTATCAAAAACTATTCACTAGAAATTTTGATTTTATCAAACGATTTCTATCTAATAAAAAATAATAGAAATCATGGACTTTAAAGTATCATCTGGTTCTTTAGATCACGACTAAATAATCACGTTTGACAAAACTTTCCATTGATATCATTCGCTTGACTTGTGTTTCTTTCATAGTTTTGATTTATTTTCATTTTGCAAATGAAAATTAAGTTTGTCTACGTTTATATGTTTTTTGTTTTACGCTATCTGATGTTCCGTCTACTTTCTTTCTTTCTTTCTTTCTTTTTTTTTTTCTTTCTTTCTTTCTTTCTTTCTTTCTTTCTTTCTTTCTTATAGCGTCAGTTTGTATAATGGTAACAAGAAAAGTGATAACAAAGTTGAACTGAAAACGTTTTGCAAAACAAACGAGGCACATTGTTGTCTGAATATATTTATTAACGTCCCTGGTCAAGTATTTTAAAGCTTACATATATATAGTGTGTGTGTGTGTATGTGTGTATGTGTTTGATCGTATCATTCAGAGACATACAATCGACCTTAGTATCAGGCCTTTCAATGATTTGGTCTTGTTATTGTAAATCTGCAACGGTAATCGGGGGTGTTATACCTGAAAATGATTTTTATTCGAAAGTTGTTACATTTCGTTTTGATTTATAGAACTAACAATTGGTAGGGTTCAGAACTGTGAACTACCATAATCCCCTGCAACAGCCGAACGCATAATTCTGCAGTGTGTGGAAACAGAAAGTGTGTACAATACTATATGGATAAATGCATCTGGCAATGAAACTTAATGATTTGCTGAAAAACAACTAATACGGGGTTTAATTGTAGGAAACAGTAGTTTACTGTTATTATCTGCTCTTTGGTCGGATTGTTGTCTCTTGACATATTCCCCTTTGCATTCTCAATTTTATTCTGGAAGCCATCCTCGTCAATTTTGATTAGTTTTAAAAACTTGAAGTTCCCAAATGCAATAACATACACATTTTGTTCATGATATTTACATGTTTACGAGTTTTCTCGTTTTAATTATTTAACATTGTCATTTTGGGGCCTTTTATAGCTTACTATGCGGTATGGGCTTTGCTTATTGTTGAAGGCCGTACGGTGCCCTATAGTTATTAATTTCTGTGTACTATGGTCTCTATCTTGTGGAGAGTAGACTCATTGGCAATCATCCCACAACTTCTTTTTTTTTTTTTTTTATATGTAAGCAAAAGTGCAGCTCAGAGTAGTACATTCAATTAAAATGAACACCAGAAAAAAATTAAACATGATATGTATAAACCTACCAGACTTAACTCAATTTACCAGAAACAATCGGAAAATATCACATAAATAACTAAATTAAGTTGAAATAGATTTATTTAGAAAGCGTTAGTTGCTGTTGGCATGAATAGGAACTTGTAATTGTGGTTCCCAAACAAAGGTTGTACAGCGAATAAATATTTGATAGGGGTAATAAAAACAAATTGGTGGCGAATATGATGAATACGAATTGCAGTAGGGCATTAATAGGTACGATGATAATGACTGAGTCAACATAGAGGAATAATTACATTAGATGTATGTGTCATTATAATACGTTATTCTGATTGGCTAACTAGCAATCTCGTGATATTCCTTAATCAATTGCATTACACAATACAACTTTTCATTCATGATGACACGAGGTCCCACAATAAAGTGCACAGGTAAATGAAATAAAAACTTGATAAAAGGCGTGTTTCATGATCCTTTAGCATGTTTAGGTAAAAATGTAATTATAAGTATTGAATGCCTTTTTTGTAACTTTATAGGGTTGTTAAATGCGCACATTTTTAGTATGAAGTGCTTCCGCGCTTCATACAAAATGTACTTCGGTCAACGCTTTTACACCCCAATAAATTTACAAAAAAGAGCATTCAATTCTTAAGTACAATTTTAAAACTTTATCGCATTTACCTAGCGACAGACGAAATAATAAACCTATACCACCAATTTTGTTATTGCAATCATATGGTGTCTCATTTGTTGATAATGTTTTATCTATGGTCGCATATACATTTATATAACCTTCCTTTCATGTCACCGACATATACCAATCCACAAACAATCTAGTCCGCATTTGTTGATTTAGATCATCGTAGGTTCTGATGAAATAAGACTCTTCAGTAAATTGCTATTAAACTGAGCATCTGTAATTAAATTTATCAGGTTTTGCAGTTTTTTTTTTTACATTTTGAAATGAGACAGTGTTGTTTAGAGTAATTAAAATTTAAAATGTCTTTTGGAACTGAACAATAACATGTAACGTAGATTTTTACTGTTGTTTTTAGTATGGTGATCTAAATGTGCCAAATTACATGAAGGTATATTTGTCGTGTCTAGTGATGAGGAGGGGACACATGCCATATCAGACGGTGCTCGCACTGATATCATGACCTAGGGCCGATAAGGGTTATGATATGAAAAATTTAATGTTATAATCTATATATATCAGCTATTATCTAAGACAACATTTCCATAAGAAAGAATCTACCAATTTAAAAGTAAATGCCAGCTTGAATTAAAAAGAATACATGTAGTAGGGATTTTAAACTTAAACTTTAATTTTAAATATTCATATTAGTATATACAGGGGGTGTCTCAAGTTGCTGTCTTGAATCTGAAATTGATTAAGAAAAAAAATCAATATTAATATCACAATCAAACGTCAATAATAACTCTTTTAATAATGATGATGCGAATTTTGACAACTAATATATCTTTAGTTTCGCGCGAAACACTGATATTTGAAAATTCCGAAAAATGAAATAGATAGAACTTATCTAATTTAATGGTATATGTCTATTTTTATCAGAATTGTCACCGAAATTTCTTCTAAAATGACTTTTGTAGCAACATTAGAATTGCATCTTTATTCGCAGCATGTACCTCCAACATAAGGCTTGACAAATTTTGCATAGATAGATTCCTCGTTTTCCTATGACAACGGGATATTCATATTACATGAGTACAACGGTATGTGTCACTATCATGCTTATTGGAGACGGTAATATACCTATTTTATGCACAGTTTTCATTAATTTATGCGACTAAATTGTACCATGTAAAAGATTTGGGTTGTTTATCGTTGTTTTGTTTGGTATTGTTTTCTACTTTGACGTCTAAAATGTGATATATTCTTACTTTTATTCCCTATTGATGGAGAGGATAGGCTTAATATCAAAATGATTAAATACACTAAACATCATAATACAAAATGATTAAATACACTAAACATCATAATACAAAATGATTAAATACACTAAACATCATAATACAAAATGATTAAATACACTAAACATCATAATACAAAATGGCATATGAGGAAAACATAATACACGATTTTAAATAGTTAACGTTTACTAATCGAAACTTCTGTAAAACAATAACAAAAAAATGTTCACATTTGTTCATAATTAACGAAAAACTAACAATAGCGCTCAAAATGCGTCTCATATAAGGAATATCTTTTCTTTTTATAATGTAAAAAACCGTTCACGAATAATGATTTTGAAGACCTATTGTATATTTTACCGATCTGTGATAATTAAATAGTCTATAGGTTATGCTATGGGTTTTATATTATGATTTAGCAAAATATATTAAAAAAATACACACGGGAAAGGGGCACAGATCATGCTAGTTTTTCAGATTTTACATACAAAGACAAAATTTTAAATAAAAAAGGATATCAAACCTGGGGCCTGGTTTTCGAAAGTATAGTAAGATGTGTCATAAATAAACTCATCATAGATACAAGGACTAAATTTAGTATATACGCCAGACGCGCGTTTTGTCTACAAAAGACTCATCAGTGACGCTCAAATCCAAAAAAGTTTAAAAGGCCAAATAAAGTACGAAGTTGAAGAACATTGAGAACCAAAATTCCTAAACGTTTTGCAAAATACAGCTAAGGTGATCTATGCCTGAGGTAGAAAAGCCTTAGTAATTCAAAACAATCAATCTTAGGACCAATCTTATGATCTTATGACCATCTTAGGACTATCATATGATATGTCATAGAATGAAAATCAAAGCTATCTTAAGATAGACTGACATAAGTGAACATGTTTTCTTCTATTTTAAATAATGATTAAAAATGATAAAAAATTAATAAAAATAATAAGAATAATTCATATTATATAAGAATATTTTTTCTATCATCATAATGAGAATGACATTATATTTGAAAGGAATTGAAATCTTAGATGAAAATTTGTTTAAATTTAGTTTGTTTGTGTAATAAAAGTCTTGAAATTCGCGTTTGTGTATTATCATACACGAAGTGTTTAAATGTTTTGATTGTGAATACATTTTTTAAAGATTCAATACTAAATAAATGCCCGTGCAAATACGTGCATAAAAGTACGAAACAGAAGGAAGGAAATAATATGTAAAAATAAGTGACGTCGCGAGGAGTCGTAGGTTTACGACAAAAGTTATGATATGTCGTAACTTGGGACACTTTCAAAACCATATCGTACGACTGTTAAGAAGATCATAAGACATATCACAGTCATAAGATACTTTCGAAAACAAAGGGCCTGATTTATACTTGGGACATTTTTCATACAATTTAATTTTCATAACTTAATGTATATATTTTATCTATTTTGGTAAATAGTACGTAATGGAACGTTTATATTTTCTATTTTCTGATAACACTTCAAAAAGTTTCTTCTTATCGGAAAATTTGTCTTTTTCATGTGACAAATTGACAAAAAATAATCAATAAAGTACTAGGACTCCCCTTTTTTCTGAGAATCCCTGGCTAGCACACCCCTCTGTTTTCACCGCGTCCGGATCCGCCCCTGAAACCGATACGTAGTACTCAACTATGGGTCATTATATAGGACGAAATACGTAAAGTCAATTAATTCATAGGTGAGGGGGGAGCATATATCACAGCTTATATTATACTTAGTTTGTCGTTTTATATAACCTTTTGGCAAGTTACCACCATCACAGAAATCAGTTACCACAATCATTCAAAACTAACATGAACAGTTACCATCATCAACGTATTTTTTTTAACTTTCTATTTTCTAAGTAATGGACAACTGTTTAAGGTTAAAATTTTACAGACTCATTGCAAATGTTAATAACTAAACGACGGCTGAGTAATGGTAGCCCCATTTATTTTAAAACAAAGAAATTAAGAGGAAAGAACTTACGGGGATTCCCCTCCGCCATATTGGGATCGTGGTAACTTCAGTTACCATCATCCGCTTGTCAACAGTGCTATCATGAGTTGCTAACAATTTTAATTATATTTCCTTATTCGTGGATGTTGAATCAGTAATTTGTCTTCAGTTTGATAGTTTCAGTCTAATGGTACATGTATATATTTGAAAAGTTAAAAGTATAATATTTGATGCAAAATATACTCAAGATAACTCTAATAAGCAGTCGGTTGACGGGTTCATTCTAAATGAATATAAAGAAGACATACTAGACCTTTGTCATGTATTTCTTCATAAGCGATTTTAATTTTGTACTCAATACATGCATGTTTACCTTATGTTTCATTGCTAATCTTGTATTGTTTTCGTGCAGGTACAGTAATCAAAACCCATTTTAAAATAGATTAATGAAGAAGAATGTGTGTATTTTTTTGTATTTTGTTTGACAAATGTTTTCACTGAAGATGTTTAATCACCAACAACTATCGATAATGAATGCAAAGTGATGGCAAGTGACAACGTTAACTAAGATCAAACCTTTGTTGTCTTTCCCTAAATCTTGTTAACTGTGTTCGTCTTTTATTCTTCCAATTTCGTCGTAATCAGATGAGCTTAAAATGAAAACTTAATCTTTACACATATAATAGTTTTATTTGATTTCAAATAATATGTCATGGAGCGGAATAAATATTGCTAGTGTATTGAAGCTTCTTTTCATTGGAAGTTCGTTTCAGCATTTAAGTCGGATCTTCACATTTCGAAACATCATAATGATCAATAATTTGATAAGATTCATTTAAAATTGATGAATTTAAATTGATGAATTTTAAAGAGTTCCATTATAGGTCATAATACCGGCCTTTAAAGATCTATTTTCAAAAATGATTCCAATGCAATTTCAATGTAATTAATGATTTCATTTGATAAAAGTATTCTGCATACACAGAGTTGACCTGAATAACTAAGGAATGATCTCATAGCTCGAAATTCTTTAACAATCGGCTTCTTAAATATTATTATCGAAAAAATAAGAACACCTACCTTAAAATCTCCGTTTTGATGTGATTTCTTTTGATAAACACTTAAACACATAAAGCAATTCGTTTTATTTGAATATATACGTATAAGGTAATACGTACCTTGTACCTGGTTGTGTTGATTGATACAACTTGCTGTTTTCTAAATATATGATATACATTTTGAATTAATATACATCAAAATATAAAATCAAAAAGTGTTTTTTATCCAGAATCATAGGAAAATAAAGTTTCGTTAAAAAAAAAAGGTTGAAATACTCAATGTTTGAATAGTTAGACAGAAATTAACGTCGACACTATAACCTCAATAAATAAATCCAATGACAAATTTATCGAATAAAATGATAAAAAAAAATAACATACTAATACCTTAACATCAGTGTGTTCTCGTTTAGTTTTCAAATGCAGTACATTTTTTATTTAGAGTGTTTCCTCCGTTGGATTATAACAATTCTTAACCTTTTATGCATTCTTCTAATGGCCTTTAACTGTATTAGGTAGCGTTCATGTTTGTCACACAAGGTAACTGAGAATGACTCCTCAACTCCCCATTTTGAGTGGAAAGACTTATTTTATATTCTTATATTTTAAAAAAAAATCAGTACTACAAGAATGTTGTGTTATGTCCTCTTTTAACCGACCCGAATTCGTGTTACCTTTTTAATGTAAGTCCTTCTCTTCTTAATCTTCAAAATAAAAACCGTCACACCTGCCACTATCAATATAAAAAAGGATGTTCCTATGCTTGCACCAATACTCTTGGTTAGATAATTCTCTGAGCTGTTTTTTGGATCTGAAAGAAAAAACATACCATCGTTGCGTCTAGTCATAGAAGTGAATGGAAACCCATATTGTGGCGAACATAGATCTGTAAACTTCTAAAAAATTAAACAACAATCCTGTTAATTGGATAACTAATGGACAATGAAAGCTTATTTGACAAAGCAAACACGTATAGTTTGCAGTTACTAACCATATAGTCCTTTAAAAGTATATGTCAACGTGTTTTACGAATTTTATAAATTACTTTTCATATCAAATCGGTCTTAAAACTGATTCTACTATTAGATTGGACCTGACTTTTCCATTTAAATGAAACTTTAAATCATTCTTATTAATGGCAAAGATAAGACTTCCAAATGAATTTCATCACAAAAATTAATGGATCAATTTACTTCATTGTATTATTAGTTTGGTGTACGTAAAATGTATGTTCTACTTTCGCAAATAAAATGTTTCTAGCGACGTGTACTGACGATATTATTCTGGCATTTAACGTTAACGCCATACATTTGTGAGCTTTTAATTTAGAACAAAATAAAGTGAAACAAAAGGGATGATTTCAAGTGAGACATCCATTATATTTGTTTGTTATTGCAAAAATCACAAGACAGTACTTTTCAACATTTTAAAATATGACGCTCCTTTGTAAATCATTGATATCTTTTAACTAGGTGATTTGAAGTTTATTGAACATAAGTTTTCATCGTAAGTAGACAAAATGTTAAATGCCAAACATCTGTACAACTGAAAAGAATACATCTCATAGTTACAAACCGTGGGATTCAACCCCTGCAAAAGATATGGTAATTAACTAATCATAATCAGAATAACAAATCTGTTGCAATATAATTGGATACACAAAATAATGTGGTTTAGTGAAAAGACGTGACCTAATTATTAATGATACAACGATCCATCAAACGAAAGAGGATATAAGTAGCTATAGATTATCGTTCAGCGTAAAAAAAGTGAAATTCAGTCTCAGTCGACAATAAGCATGATGAGTGAATAGCAAGTTCCTGACTTGGGTTATGCACAGAGAGAAGTGGCAGGGATACACATGTTTGTGGGCGACTAACCCTGACTCAATATGGAAAAGTTCATCATACAAAATTGTACAGCAACAAACAAACAAAAAACTGGAACAAAAAAGAACATCAAAAGACACCCTGGACCAATTAAAGGGAACTTTATATAATAAAATGTAAAATAACAAAAATACTGAATTCCGAGGAAAATTCAAAATGAAAAGTCCCTTATCAAATGGCAAAATCAAAAGCTTAAACACATCACACGAATGGATACCAACTGTCATATTACTGACTTGGTCCAGGCATTTATTTTATATAGATAATGGTGGATTGAACTAGATTAACCTCTTACTTGTACGACAGTCGCATCAAACTTCATTATATTGACAACGATGCGTACACAGAACAAACAACAAAAAAGGTAAAAATGTCAAAAAGGGGTACAGCAGTCAGCATTCACTTCCGTGTTTTCTAAAAGGGTTAACACGCATAAACCCTTTTTCACTTTACCTTAATCTTATTTAATTTGTTGCTTTTGAAGGGCTTTTTATTGAGCAAGGTAGATAAAAGATAATTAAGATAAAAAGATGAGAGGATAAATTCTTGAAGTAACAATTCTTGTACTTTTGTTTGCTTCGTAGCTTTTGATTGTTAACAAAACATCACAAGTAAGTGGGAATCAGAAATAAAGACCGTTATAAAGATAAAGTAAACACAGAAGCACACGTATATGCAGTACAAACAGAAAGAGGACAAGACAATATATATTTCCAATCCAATTCGTCTGATTGATTGCATGTTTAGATTTTATAATCAACTGGTTAAGCAGTCACTAGTCAAATCGAGCTGCTCATTTATTGAGAAAATACGTGTATTTTGTTTCCATATTATACATACAACACATTTTATTTATAAGCAAATGAAACACAGCAAATTAACATTTGAAGATGTATAAGAACCTAACAAAAAAACATTAACAGACTGAGTCGTCTTTGTTTTTGACCTATCAGTTCCCAAGCATATACCTATAAAGGTCTCTTATCAATGTTTCACTTGAATTGAGCAATGAAAATTCACGTTTCTTGATTTTAATCCACAAACGGAGGAGACGGATTGACAAAGAACTACGGACGAGGTAACGACTAAATATTTCCTTTCCCTCCTGGAATCGTAGAAATACTATGGCATGAACATTAAAATATCTATTACTCAGACATTTTTCGATTAATTGTTCTAAGTGATATTTAGATTAAATGTTTCTTTTGAGTGGATACATCCTGGTGAAACATATATCCAATGCTTTTTGATGTCAAAAGAATTTACATGGCTAAAATATGAAGAAAAAGTACAAGTTTTAACGTTACTTTCCCAAAATATTCAACATGACAGAACAATAAACATACCTAATCCTGTAGTACAATTAACATTCTTTGTTGATATGACAATTCCGTGTTTATTAGTTGCTTCCACATGTATTACATACATTGTTTCTGGATACAAAGACCTGACTATATACTGTTGAATCAGCTTCTGACCGGAATCTTTGATTTCGAGTGAATAGTCTGTATGTTGTGTTATAGTATTCAACCACGCCACTTTAAACGTTTGTTCAAAACCTCCATTTGATCCTGGTCGCCATGATACTATCATTAATGTTATTTCGCAGGTTACTAAAATGTCTGTGGGTTGTTCTGGAGGACCTGTATTAAATATAAAAAGTAAAGTAAAAAAAATACCGAGTTCCAAGGTAAGTCCAAAACGTTCAATCACATATAACGAACATAAATCAACTTTCACTGACTCGGTACAGACAATTACTCATGTAGAAAATGCTTAAAGCTGTTTTATAGCGTGTCCTATCTACATAAAGTGTCGAACCTCGTTGTGTCGAAAACTCTTATCAGTAGGAGTAATTTCTACGTACCAGTAAATTCCCGTTTGATCAAATACCTCCGATGAGTCGAACTTGTGTGAAAGTCACATTGAATTCCAATATATTGACAACAATGTGTGACCACAACAACACCAGACATAATAGTTAAAAACGTCAATAATTGGATAAAAGCATTCAAAATTGTAATATAGTTTCAATCACTATATAAAAAAAAATGTGTAATCGCAGAAACACGAAACACGAAATGGCTTTATGAAAAGTACATAAGCAAAAATAACAGACAACTATTCAAATTTAACATATGATTATCCTGTATTCAATACCAAGAAGCAACAAGTAACTGTGATTTTGTAAAATACTTTGTAAAAAATCTAGAACATACTTGTTATAACATACCTCGTCTTTCACAGATGTTCCCCCTGAATAAACGCCATCAATTTCGTCCGAACAAAACACTAACAACCAGTAAATAACACTAAACTTGACAGATAAGCTGTCTCTTGACACATAAAAAGATTACTTACAAAAATTAAGTTTACTTCCCGTTTAATTTCAAATTTAAAACAAATTAAATTTGTAAATTTTTAGTTGTTTAAGTTCAATGTGCCAATACGGCGATCAATAAAATAAGGCTGAGAATGGAAATGGGGAAAAGGTCAAAGAAACAACAACCCAACCATTGAACAGACAACTGCAGAATTTCACCAATAGGTCTTCAATGCAGCGAGGAATTCCCGCACCCGGAGACGTACTTCAGCCCCTAAACAAATAAATATACTAGTTCAGTGACAATGAACGTCATACTAAACTCCAAATTATACACAAAGAAACTAAAATTAAAAACAATACAAGACTAACAAAGGCCAGAGGCTCCTGACTTGTTTCCAAATGATTTTGCATTTATTTTTGCAGTTACAACACAATCCAGCCTAATGGGATACCTGAAACATGTTTATCTTAATAGAGTTTATGAAATTCATCATTTTCTGTTTGTTAGCTTAATATGTTTCTTCCTAGTCATTCGACCATAATTTGCACATCTGTTTACAACTGTCGCCTTTTTTAAACGCATAAACTCAAAATATCTACTTCACTATTTGATGTTCATTGCTAGATTTTGGTTTATGACTTGTATTTAAGAATTATTCAGGCCGATTAATTTCTCTTTTAATTATTTCTATACGTAATCATGTAAGATGAATAAGAAGCATTTTATGACCTAGTAGTATATGTTATTTTGTCTGTTGCTTGGTCCGTTTCTATGTGTGTTACATTGTAGTGTTGTGTCGTTGTTCTCCTCTTATATTTAATGCGTTTCCCTCAGTTTTAGTTTGTTACCCCGATTTTGTTTTTTGTCCATGGATTTATGAGTTTAAACATCGGTATACTTCTGTTGCCTTTATTTATAGATTTAGCTTATTGTTGACTACAGTTGTCTTCTGAATTTATATGTGTTTGTTCGGCGCCATTCGAACAGCCTGTGTCCTGACTCAAGATAGATATTGTTATGCAAAGATAATAGATGATATCCTTGTATTAGGTAGTAGAGTATAACATGTCTGTCAAATGTACTAACCTTGTGGCTTCACTGTGAAGGATTTAACATATGGAGGTCCTATGTTGTTATATGCAATTATTGTATAGACGCCATAATCTTTTGTGGAAACTTCGGCTACATTTACAGTTGAAATATGTTCGACGTTGTTAAATGAATTATTATATTCAACTGTATAATCTTGTCCTGTGTCATAACTTTTCATTGACCAAATGATCATAGGTTTAGGGTAGGCTAGGAGAAATACTGTAATATTCAAATCCTCATTTTCCATAACTGCAATATCTACAGGTTGTTCTTGATATCTTTGATCTGAACGTGCACTGCCTAAATTTCAAATAAAACAAACTGCTGATTTTAAATCGTTTATATTATTTAGAAGAAGAAAAAACAAACTTAAGGTATCATGGGTGTCTTTCGTCATCTTAGATTATAAAATAGCAAAGCACAACAGGTCCAGATTTTCAATCAACTCAAATTTGATGCATGAATTTAAATAACTGATTTTTAATTTCAATGAAGCAAGTACAGTTCCTAAAGGAATCTACTTGAACTTTTTCTTTTGAATGAACGTACGGTTACCTGGTTACCTTTATTTTCTTTTGAAATTCTGCAAGCATTTTCTAATAACATGAATAACTGTCTTTTTTTCAATTCTATAATTGAAATTAGCTTATATTTAAAACATAGTTATTGTCCTGTATAATCTATAAAGTGTGTCATTTTTTCATAACCTGTATCTTGAGAAAAAGCTCGGTAATGTTTTGAACATTAACATTGCATACTACGTTTTGACAAAGTATGAACTAATTTTATATTTTTTTTGTAAACTCCCATATATACCACCCGAATAAATAATTTTCATTTTTTACTTTGTATGTCGGTACTGATTTTTTTTTAGAGAAAACCTATTAACTACAAAATGCCAGAATCTTACAGCTTTCTTATTAATTTCAATAAGCAGTTCACATTAAAGATTACCTCGTCATACATACTTTGAGTAAGGTTTTTTTTCATCCATACTTCTACGTCAAACGTGCGTTTTGAATAATACAAAGAAAATCGCCTGTGACGCTTCAACACACATTCAATAATACATGATGCATTTTATTTAGTTCGTTAGGGTTCATGGCCAAACAACAAAGATAAACTTAAAGGAAGAAAACAAAACCATAATGAGCAGACATACAATTTAAAACGAATAATATTTGAAGTCATTGCCACGGTCGTCTAGAGATCATATTGATTTTGTTTAAATCGTCTGATTCTGATGGCAATGTATCATGACTGCAAGTAGGTGAGTGTGTAGTATTAAAAAGGTTTGACAGGCTCAATCAAACAATGATTGAAAACAACATGAACAGATAGAAGAAGAAACACATAAAATTAATTAAATGAAGTTCTAGTTAGAAAAAATTTGATACTTAGAAAATCTTTAGCATCATATTTGTAACTTCAAACACAAGAGATAAATCATTATGTCGTCGCGATGGTCCTCTTTACAACAAATTTAACCCATACGTTCAATTCTATCATAATCACATTTAAAAAAGTGTGAAACCTATTCTTTCATTAAAGCTATATGACGATTAAAAATAAATAGAAATAGGTTGTATAAGGGGAAATATTTCAAAAGATGCAATAAGTCCATGTTGCATAATAAGGCAAATAAAACGTTTGATTTCGCATTTTTTCACAAAAGTTACTACGATGTACTTAATCTATACTGCGAAAATTTAGTGCATATATATTTTATTCTGTACTTACAAAGAACAAACAAATCAATTTCACTGAACGCACTCGAAAATCCTCCATCAATTACGTTACTGCCTTGGCAACGGTAAGTTCCAGTGTGAAGACAATTAGCTTTAGAGATAACATAGTTGTTTTGAAAACATTTTCTTCTTTTTTCAACAGGGTGTTTGTTGTAGAAAATATCCAACTGATGTCAGGTACTGGGTAACCGTTTACATCACACCGAAAGTTAACAGATTGGTTCTCATCAACAGTATTACCGGTTAGAACTTCCAATCGCAAAATCGTCGGTGAATCTATTATAGAAAATTTATAACAATCCAATCTTTTACATTATGTAAGATAAACTAGCAGACAAAGACGTATATTCATCAATATAGAATGTTTCAATTGAGTAAAAAGTAAGTATAACTGTCAACGTCCGTGGCGGAAATTTCAAGGTATAAAAATGATTAAAATCTCATTAATTATAGATCCAGTGTCTAAGCTTTGTTTGAAAGGATCTGAGACAACATTGCATTTTACTTACTAACTGAGTTAACTGTTTTATCAGCGGATTAGCACGGGTAATGATTTTTATCCCTCCAAGTTTTAATAGAGTGAATTATTTCAAAAAAGACGGCCCCGTTACTTTTCAAAACAGAATGTAGAACAGAGCAAAACCGTATCATTGTAAGTAAAGCTTTAAATAAATAAAGGCAACAGTAGTATACCGCTGATCGAAAGTAATTAATTGATTAAGAGAAAACAAATCCAGAATGCAAACTAAAACCGAGGGAAACACATCAACTATAAGAGGATTACAACGAAACAACAAAAACACTGACGTGCAACAAAAATCAAAAGACAATGCAATACACACAGAAACAAACAATAAGATAAAAAATGCCATTGTTCTGACGTAGTACAAGATATTTTAAGAAAACAGTGGTGGGTTGAACCTGGAATATCAGATTGAAAAAAAAAATCTATTGTATAGGTGGCCTGAATTAAATGGGGATACTTAACATTCAAAAGATCTTTTAGATTACATACGATCCAAGACTCTTTCATTTTGTAATCATTTTGTAAAAGTATTTAAATATGCGACGGTCTATACTTTACACAAGTCTTTTCACTTCCAAACTAAAAGACAAATTTAAAGAATTGGTACATCATTGTGTCAAACGCAGATATTTATTAAGTTTGAAGGACGTTTTTTTTCAATAAACATTCGGCATTTCCATGGGAACCAATTGTGCTCCTTTTTCTGTCGACTTGCTACTTTTTTTTTTATAAAAGAATTGTTCATACAGGAACTTCTTAGGAAGGTCGAAAAGAAGTTAGCAGAATCCTTTGTCTTAAATGTCCGCTTTATACATGTTAAAGATAATGTTCTCTCACTTAAAATTAAAAAGTTGTTGTCAATGGTGAACGCATTTATCCAATCGCACTTTAGATCAAGGATACAACAGATACATTTAAGTCTGTCTCATATCTTGACGTACATCAAAACATTGACAACTATGGTCGGCTCAAAGCAAAAAATACGACAAAAACAATTGATTTCAGCCTTTAAATTGTAAAATTTCCATTTCTTTGTAGCAACATTCCAGCTCATCTGCAGAGGAAGTATACATCTTTATAAGTTTATAAGTTATTATAGGACTAGTATTTCCTATCATAATTTCTTTAATTGAGGGTTGTTGCTCACAGGAAAGCTATTAAATCAATATTTCCAATTGGTAAAGTTGAAATCTTCCCTTCGTAAATGTGAAGACGCCATTACAAGTTGGTTGATCGTTAAGACATATCTGCCACAAGGACAATGTGTTTGTTCCAAATTGTCGTAACGAAAGCCTTCTCCTTTTCAAGAAAGCACATAAACACATATTTTATAAATGATATTCGATTTACATATTTAATTCGTTAGATGTTAAACTTAATGATGTAATCAATATTAAAAGTTTGGATTTGATCAAAAGCGATTACTGCTGACAAAAACCGTAATAACAAACAACAATAAACGATTGTCTACTTAAAAGTAAACTAGGAGAATAAGTATACTTCATCTTTCCAATTCAATAGTAATGAACAATTAATGACGTGTAAATAAAAAGCACAATAAGGCTTCTATTTGAAATGAGATAGCATATTGATTTATATACCGAAACAAAATAGTATAATAAAGCATTATAATAACAAGGAAATTATTACATACAAACAATAGTTATTGTTACTCCAGCTGAAACCATGTGGCTGACCTCATTACTAGCATTACATTTATACGTCCCAGTTTGGTTTATTTGGATATTCTTTATGTTTAATATATCCGTTGATTCCACTTGACCGTTTGGGGTTATCCACGTAAAAGAACAACCAGGCTGGCAGTCTGCTTTACATTTGATATTTGGGACATCACTGCCTTCATTAAGCAATATGAATGATGTATTGGGTGATAATATAACTTTATTAGGTCCATCTGAAAGTGAAATATCACACTGAACGAGAATTATCACTACGACAAGGGGTAAATTATACATAAAATGTGTTTGATTACTTTTTTTTATTCCTTTAACACTGTTCTAGAACACAACTAATGTTTTTTTTGATAATAAAAGAGGGATGAAAGATACCAAAGGGACAGTCAAACTCATAAATCTAAAACAAACTGACAACGCCATGGCTAAAAATAAAAAAGACAAACAGAAAAACAATAGTACACACGACACAACATAGAAAACTAAAGAATAAACAACACGAACCCCACCAAAAACTAGGGGTGATCTCAGGTGCTCCGGAAGGGTAAGCAGATCCTGCTCCACATGTGGCACCCGTCGTGTTGCTTAAGTGATTACAAATCCGGTAAATAGTCTAATTCGGTAGGTCATATTCATGAAAGGGAAGGGGATTGTAGTTACGACGTAAGGAACATATCCGATATCATTTGTGAAACGGTTATTCCATAACGGTCAACCAACTCGTGATGGCGTCCGTAAAATTTACGAAGGGATGATTTCAACTTCACCATTTGGAACTCTTGGTTTAATAGCTTCCTTGTGAGCAGCAAACCTCTATCAAGAAAATCATGATAGGAAATGCAAGCACGGGAATATCGTATCAATTGGGAGATATATACCCCGTATGCAGGTGCTGCTGGAATGTTGCTACTTAGAAATGGAAAGTTCACAATTGGAAAGCTGAAATCATCTCTTTTGTCGTAAAGTTTTGTTTTCAACCGACCCTCATTGTCAATTTCTAGATGCAAGTCAAGATATGAAGCCGACTTAACTGTATCTGTAGTATCCTTTATCTCTAGTTCGATTGGATAGATGCGTTCCACATAGTCACCAAATTTTGAATTGTTTAGTGAAAGAACATCATCTATATAGCGGAAAGTAGAGTTAAAGGATATTGCTAACTTCTTATCTTTCTTCCTAAGAAGTTCCTGCATGAAGTCAGCCTCATAATAATAAAGAAACAAGTCGGCGAGTAGAGGGGCACAGTTTGTTCCCATTGGAATGCCGACAGTCTGTTGAAAAACACGTTCTCCGAACGTAACAAATATGTTGTCAATCAAGAAATCAAGCATCTTGATAATATCAGTTTCAGAGAATTTTTTGTTTGAATATGCTTTTGCTTTGTTTTATGTCATTTATACTATTTTTACTGATATATTCTAGACTAATGAATTATGTAAGAACTGTATTGAAGTTTAACAATAACTGTTTGCGGAATAAATGTGTTTTAATCGATTAAGGACAAAATATGTGTCTTTTTATTAAATGTAACGTCTTTATTGCAGAATTTAATTACATCGACGTTCAGTGTCGTAAAATGTATTTTCATGATTTTTGTATATCATTTGTTATCATTTACGTTAAATTACGTTTAACAATGAGCACACTATTTGCAATTATTGTTCCGATTGTATTCGTGGCTTCACATTGATATGTACCATTTTCCTCCCGTGTAGCAGGATTGAAAAATAAAACAGTGGAGTTGATGATAGAATCCGGTCCTATCCAACGAAAAGTGCACGGAGGTCCACATGAGGCATTACATATCAATGGTCCGAATATACTGCCTTCATTTACGCTGTAAATCATGTTATTTGGTCGAATGTTTGATGGATTAGCTATAAAATATACATTATCATCTTTCTAAATGCACGTTAAATAGATTTGTATGATAAAATGCGCTGTCAATTATTTCCCCCAAAATGTTAATGATAAAGCTGGCAGACGACGCATAATCTTAAAGTTATATAACCCTACCAAAATCAAGGGATAGTTGTCAACTTCAATTGAAAAAGCATTTTACCACGAAAAAGAAGTTTAGAGACGTCTCCCTTTTGAAGCACCAATTTGTACTTATATTGCACAAATGTTGATCAGGCTTCCAGCTGGCCGCATTAGGACTTTCAGGAATATGACAAAATATTTTGAAACTATAGACTATAAATGGATACTAAACAGTACGTTAAATACTCTCATGATTATAACAACAATTTGTTGTACAATTCAGACACAGAATAGATGTTTAGATATTCACTTACTGCATTAAGTAAAAAAAAAGCGCGATAAAAAGGACCGTGAAACACTATCCAACTCTCAAATTGATTTTGCAAAATTAAAATATTCCGTAACCACGAAATTTTAAACATTACAAGTAAAAGCAAGTGACTTACCACCAGTATATCTTATACATAAGTTTTGCGTATGCTTGTGTGTGTAGATCAGCTGAACATATTTATATACTAAAGTTATATTTGAAGATTACATTAATAAACATGTAATGTCTAATAATTTTGGATTCGAGCGTCTTTTGTAGACAAAAGGGGCGTCTGGAGTAAATGCAAAATTTATTTCTGGTATCTATGATGAGTTTATTTAATGATAACGATACAACCTGCAATGTATGAACTAATATGATCAAGGTTTATGACCCCTTCTGTAACAATGTGAATTACGAAAATTTAAAACTGCAATAGAATCAAAACAACAAAGATAATGAATACCTGCAATAGTTACTAATGTCTCCACATTTTGTCCGTTTGTTGTACATTTTAGTGTTAGTTGTCCTTCTCCACCACTGGTATAGTTATAACAGATACGTGTTGACAAGCCACGAGGATCACACCAACAAATTCCAGTATCAATACAATATGCAAGTCCATCGAGAGCACACACATTGGAAGATATTACATGAATGATATTATGTTCAAATAGTGTGTTTCCATTTGCCGTCGTAACAAAAAACAATGTGGTCCGTTCATCAATAGCCGACTGATAATTACATGTAATGTTGTTACAAGTGTTTGGATATACGTATTCTGCTGCAGCGATTGTTAAATCTTCTGTTGATGCTGTTATAAAGTCGAGATAATGATAGATAAAATGTCTACAATTGGGACTATAACATTGTATTGTTATCCCTATCCCTTTACAACCAAACAAATACTTCAACGAAGAAAAACAAAAAGACATGATAAGTACTTAGCCGCACAGAAATGCACAAGACAATTAAGGTTAACATGTTTAAAAACAAATACAAGAACACTATAACACGTAATGACAGACTATCAATATAAGGATATCGAAAAACGTTGTGACTTGTTTGTAAATCTTGTCTTGCTGATTTTTTTATACTATTTTACGTTTCTATCTATCAAACTGTTATTCAAAATCTAATTTAAGGACAATTACTTAAAAAAATGTAGTCATGGTGTTTCCTATATTTGGAATATGATACCAGATACAGGATACCGACAACTGAAGTCCCTTAAAAAATTTACCATCTTTGGAAATGAATAATTTGCCTAGATAAAAATGACAAAAAGATGCATTGATTTGTAATTTATCTTAAGAGTTTATGGTAATCTTTCAACTTCTGTTAAATGAAGTGATTTTAAAATATATAAGGTGGATGATTTGTCTTAGTCAATGTCCAATTTTTTGTTCAACGCAAAATAATATTGCTCTACTAAAGCCAGTCATTACCCTTCAAGAATTATCCAAGAAACCTTGGAGGGGGCTAATAGTATGACAAAGTAAGATAAATTTTGCAGTCTAGTATAGGGAATACAACGTTTGGCCCTCAGTTTATTTGATAGACATTGACAAAACATTTGGTAATTAGAAAGATTTTTTTATGTTAAAGAAGAACCAGTTCTTTTTGTTTTATTTTTTTATTTGAGCAGATATTTAGTTTTAATGCAACTTATTGGCTGCAAAGATGAATTATATGACAGACAGTGTTAAATAGTGCAGTTTATAACATTTTTTCACTTAAAGTACAGTTGACCCTTATATATTATAATTTTAACTGCAAAAATGTGCGTTATTTGTTACCAAACAAACAAAATGAACTAAAAAGCAATTTTGGACCACGAACTATAATCATTAATAAAACTGATCACTTCTATGGTAAGCTTAATATATAGTTAGGATCAAAGATTCCTAGTTTTGAAATTTGTACTTAAAGTCATAGTTTGTCTGTAATGAGCTCTTTTTTTTGTATCAAATGGTCAATGAACAATCAGTCAAATATCGATATTTTTGTCAAAAAAAGTCAATATTTCGAGAGAATTTTCCATTTTCTAAATATAAAACTAAGTTTGTCATTGCAAGAACTTTATATTTATTCATAATAAATTATTTATTTCAGTAAACCAAACATGATTTTTCTTTCTTTTAAGATAATGAAAAGGTCAGAAAAGAACCGGATCCCGCTTACAGGATACCAGTCCAGTACTCAAAAATTAAGTATTTTAACAAATGCATATTATGCCAAAATGAAAATTATGTAAAGAAAATTACAATTGTAATATATCAAAAGAATATTCATTAGAAGAAACCTCGAAGGGCTATAAGTATGACAAAGTATTTGAAATGTTGCAGTCTGATTTAGGAAAAAAAATCTGCCCCTCATTAATGATGATAAAGTTTCATGGAAGTAATTGGGAAAATAATTGTGTTCTCTTTCCATAATGTCTTAATAGTTGATCTTCCCTTGCTGGTTATATTTGAATATATAAGTTTTTATTGATCAATTCTTATAATTAGGATATAAGGCAAAATAGTAAAAGATCGGTAAAAGGCAAACACTTTAAAAAGTGGTCGACTGATGTTTTCGATCATGATTATTATTCAAAGATCTTACCTTGCTGCTTATTTTTGCAATCTAAAGTTTCTCTCTCTCTCTATTATAGTATTTAGGATAATAAGCAAAACAGAAAACAAAATGCCAAATTTTCATTATAGGGCAATATCTCCTATTACACGTATTAACAGTCGCCCGACGGTTTGACGTAAATCGTCAATTGAAAAAACTTTCTAAACATTTCTACCCCTCTCAGATTTTCTCTTTTCAAAATAAATGATTAAAACTGCCATTTAACTCCTTTGTTCTTTTTTTAGCCATATAGGCCATCTTTGGTGGCAGTTTGTTTCACTGGACAGAATTTTGAATTAGATACCCCAATTATAATTGTAGCCAATTTTGAATAAATATGTTTAAAAAATTCAGAAAAGAAGATTTTCGTTAAAGTTAACGGAGCACGACGGATCACGGACGTCAAATGATGTGAAAAGCTTACTTGGACTTTTGGGCCAGGTGAGTACGAAAATGTAAAACATCAGTTTATCATTTAGTTAGTTCTGCGTTCCTTTCCAGAAAATTGGACACCGACCCCAGCTTTCTCTTAACGTTTTCATGTTAAATCAGTCTTAAGTTTTTCTACTTTTTGTTTTGTAGAATGTTGTTTGACCTGGGTTTTTTTGGGTCTTATCCTGGCCAAATAGTTTCTTTTTGGCCAACAATTAAAATAACAACGGATACATTAGATATGTTTGATTTCTTTTTCATTCTGCTAATAGTGTTCTATAACACAACTTTTTCTTTGTTTGATAACAATATGTGTTCACTTTTATATAGGTTATACTATGGTATATTCACACAAAGACTAGTGAAAAATGCAAGCACGTATTCTAATGAAAGAGGGACGAAAGATACCAGAGGGACAGTCAAACTCATCAATCAAAAATAAACTGACAACGCCATGGCTAAAAATGAAAACGATAAACAGATAAACAATAGTACACATGACACAACATAGAAAACTAAAGAATAAGCAACACGAACGCCACCAAAAAATAGGGGTCATCTCAGGTGCTCCGGAAGGGTAAGTAGGTCCTGCTCCATATGTGGCACCCGTCGTGTTGATCATGTTATAACAAATCCGATAAATAGTCTAATTCGGTAGGTCACATTCATGAAAGGTACGGTGATTGTAATTACGACGTAAGGAACAAATCCGATATCATTTGTGAAACGGTTATTCCATAACGGTCAACCAACTTGTGATGGGGTCCGTAAGTTTACGAAGGGCCGATTTCAACTTCTACCTTTGCAAGCACGGGAATATCGTATCAATTGGGAGCTATATACCCCGCATGCAGTAGGAATGTTGCTACTTGCAAATTGAAAGTTCACAATTGGAAAGCCGAAATCATATCTTTTGTCGTAAAATTTATTTTCTAATGACAATTTGAAAGTTTATAATAATGTGTATACATTAATTAAGGACAAAACAAGTTTCTTATTTGTATAATGTAACGACGCTATTGAAGAACTTGATATCATCGACTTGCAGTCTCGTTGAAATACATGTTCATGATTTAAAGATATCACTTATAAACATTTCATAAACTTACGTTCAACAATGAGCACAATATTTGAAATAATTGTTCCAATTGTATTCGTGGCTTCGCATTGATATGTACCATTTTCCTCCCGTGTAGCTGGATTGAAAAGTAAAACACTGGAGTTTATGACAGCATCTGGTCCTACCCATCGAAAAGTGCATGGAGGTCCACACGAAGCATTACATATCAATGGTCCGAATATACTGCCTTCCGTTATACTGTAGATCAATTTATTTGGATGAATATTGGACGGGTAAGCTATTAAATATACATTATGAACCTCCTATTAAATATATAGTATGCACGTTGAATAGATTTGTCTGATAGAACACGCTGTCAGATCTTTCTAAGAAAAAATATAATGATAAAACTGACAAACGACGTATACTCTTTAAAGTCATATGAAAATACCAGAAGCAAGGAATACTTTTGTAGTAACTAATTTCAATTGCTAAGAGACTTTTACCACGGAACAGAAGTTTACAAAAGTATCCCTTTTGAAGCAAGGATGTGAACTAAATATTGAACAAAATGTCGATTTGGCTAAAACTCACACAGTTAGGATTTGAATGAATATGGCAAAACAATTTGAAACTACAGACTATCGACGTGATATACCCTAATGATTATAACGATATTTTGTTGTACGGACCCTAATGGATGTTTAGACAGTCAATTACTGCATTTAGTGATTGATTGATGTATAATTAAATAATAATTTGCACGAAAGAACGGAGCAGTAAAAGGGAATCGTAAAACACTATCCAACTCTAAAATTGATTTTGTGCCATAAAAATAGAATTTTGCAAAATTATCAGTAACCATGGTATATACAACTTAACATGTAAATATTAGTGAATTACCACTATTCTACAATTTGTACATATGCTTGTTTGTGTAGATCAGCTAAATATATATTTAAGAGTTAAATCAATTAACCACAGTCAGGATCCTACTTCGTCAAAATTATCTCCCCATTACGCCAGTTCATTTTCACAATCGTAAAAATGGAAGCCATTGTAGCGATGACGCGCTACCAATTTTGCTCTTGGAAACCGATAAATTTATCCACATTGCACCAATACGATCCTTATATGTCAGTTATATTTTAAAAGACAAATGTATCAACTAGCTAATGAGCATCAGTTAATGATATTGTCTGCATTGATTCAACTTAAAACTATTGTCTGATCGGTTGTTAGGTGGAATTTTCGAAAAATCATAAACATTTAAAAAAAATCTAATTAAATATTTCGTGGAAGGGCAGACTAGATTTTTTCAGTGGTTGAAGACTATAAACCCTAGTTATCACACACAAAAAAATAGGATTTTTCGAAGATATGCATTTTCATCATCCAACTTGTAAGACTGTCGTCAAGTACTTTCAGTAAAAAAATAGCTATTCAAACACACCTTCCCTGTTTTTGTGACTCATTAGATAGGTATTTCAATTGACCCATATATTTCATCTTTTAGTACTGTTATTTTTTTGTGTTATAAAGTCAACCTGTAGCTTTAATATATAAAAATGATATAATCTGAAGCGAGACGATGTATGAAATATTCTTACTTTGAACGATATCAAGACAAAATACTCAACTCAAACACGCCCTAACATAAAAAGGTGCACTCGATTTTCTCTTTTCGATACAATTGTTACCTATTTTTTGGAATTTTTTCTTCAGTCACATAATGGAAGGGCAGACACGAAAATTACTGAACTAATAGATTGATATCTTTTCCGTCCGTGGTAATTTTTTCCAAAAAATCGGAGGTTATGCATTTTTGTCATCCAACTTGAAAGATACCCATGTCGTCGACTTGATATCTAATTGTTATGCTTAACTATGTACTAGATAAATTGAAAACTTATGCAAATGGTGTTTTTGAAATAAAACACCTCGTAATTGAGAAGAAAATTGCAGTTTTGTTTGTTTCTATTAACTTTTTAAAAATTTGTCACTATAGTAAACAATACAGTAAACATTTATCGCCTTCTCTAATAGAGAGCTTCGATTCTTTTGTTCTATTTCAACCTGGTTTCCGACAGACCAGTAATGGCTAATATTATAACGATAAATCTGCAATGCATGAACTGCAACTTATATGATTCATATTACTGTTACAATATATATGACAAATTTACCTGCAATAATTGCTAATGTTTCCTTATGTTGGTTCCCTGATGCGCAACTAAGTGTTAGTTGACCTTCTCCTCCACTGGTATGGTTATAACATATGCGTGTTGACAAACCGCTAGGATCACACCAACAAATTCCAGTATCATAACAATGTTGAATTGAGCCGATAATACAAAAATTGGAAGAAATAAGTTGGATGATGTTTTGTTCAAATACTTTGTTTCCATTTGCCGCCGTTACAGCAAACGTTGTTGTCCGTTCATTAATAGCCGACTCGTAATAACATGTAATGTTGTAACAAGTGTTTGGATATATGTATTCTGATGAAGCTATTGTTAAACCTTCTGTTGTTTCTGCTGTCAAGTAAAGATATTGTGTTTACAAAAAATTATCATGAATTTTCTTTTCTTTTATAAAGTTCCTTGTGGAAATGATCATTATTTAAGTCAGTAACTCACAATTTAGAAAACGAATATATTAACAAATAGATATGAAAGTTAAAAACATTAACGACGAAAAACAGGATGGCATACGGACTAAGTAAATGTACATAAAGAAAAATGACAGACAAAAAAAAACTAACAAAAAACTAAGTTTAAACTCTCTTATTTAGCGTGAACTAAGAAGGATCTGTTTAGGTGTTTTATTTACAGGGAAAATCAAATCATAGGAATCACTTTTCACAATGCAATCAGTTAATTGCAGTTTTATATTTCATTGTCGAGCTAGATTAATATTGAACCAATATACTTTATTTTAGAAAAACTGTAAAATTTTCTGACGTCAGAAACGCGAATCAATGAATGTGTTTGTAGATAGATGTTTGTGTGTTCTGTTAAATTGCTCTGTTAAATTGTTCTTTTAAAATTGTTACACGATGATGACTGTTGTACCCATATTTTGACTTATTTTATTTATTATGTCTGTTTAGTTCACGCATCATTGTAAATATAACGGAATTTGATGAGACTGTCATCAAAGTGAGAGGTTTAGCGCTATAAAACCAGGTTTAATCCACCATTTTCTACATTTGAAAATGCTTGTACCAAGTCAGGAATATGACAGGTCTTGTCCATTCGTTTTTTAATGTGTTTTGTTTGAATACTTATATGTCATAGGGGATTGCTTGTAAGTTTTGTCTGTCTGTATTAGAAATGCGCATGCTCGTTAAATTGGAACGTGCATCGCAGCATTTTTTTACTTTTCAGGTCGTGTCTATACAATTAGTAAAATCTCATTAAAGTAAGACATTGTATCCGTGAAGTCATGAGCGCTAGAGAATTTTCGTCGATTATTCGAATACCTATCAACGATATATACTCTGCTACAGAATACAGACAAAAGGTAACACAAAATCGAACGAATAAGGCATTTGTAATAGGCGATGAATACGATTCTAAAAGAGTTATACTCCGTGTATCAGTGGCGATGAATAATATTCTAAAAGAGTTATACTCCGTGTATCAGTAGATGCAAATCATTTAAAATCAACTTCATATTACAAATGGAGGACGTCTTCGTTACTACTTACTGTGTTGACAGCAGGGAATATTCAAGAACAAAGACTAAACAGTATTACGATAATACTTTTTCACATTTAATATTATGTTTTGTGCAACAACAAACAAAAAACCCTCAACAAAACCCTCAAACTATTGCACGGTAAACGAAAATATCAGACAAAATTTATATAATAATAAATAATTAGACGAGGAACGGTTTATTCATCTACCTGACAATTACAAATTATTTTGTATATTAAACCCCGCTTCCTTCAGACATGTTAGAATTATTGGCTTCTTTAGTAAAAGTTCATTAGAACTTTTAGGACAGAGGTCTTATTGTAACATGGATATTGAATATTGTAATATTATAAATTTATCACTTATGGTTTTGTCTCTATTGGACTAATTTTCGTATATTATTTCTTTGTTGTTGTTTATTGTTTGTTTAAATTTGTATTGCCACAAACATTGTAAATGTTTAATGACAATTCATAAAATTATGAAAAAAATAATAATATTATTGTATGAAATTCTAGTAACTTTGGTGACTGCATGGTTTTTCAATATTTACATATTTGTATGAAACACATTACACAGTCATTATTTCGGAATCAATATTACGCAATCGTACCAATTGGTTTCATACTAATCTTTCAAGTTTAATTTATTCTTAATTAAGACAGTACTTTGAAGTTCTATGCTTACGCTTTTAGCTTACAGTAAAATTTAAAATTAAATCTGTAAACTTACCAAACATAAAGATGTAAATTAAGTATGAGGTAAACATCGCTCACTTTTATCTATTGTCATTTTATAGAATGCGAAACATCTGTCGAACAAGTTAAAAAGGTAACAGGTAAAGTTATTTCTGATCAACTGATGTTATACATCCGTGAAGAACCTAATAATAAATAATACAATATGTACCAAGTAGATCAATATTAAACAAATATTAAAAAACACCAGACGTAGCATACACTTGCAGTATATTCATATACATATTATAACGTTTTGTGAGATGGCGAATCATCGAAACACGTGTACATACCTATCAATTTTATACAAAAAAAAAACATTATTAACTCGGCTATTAAAGGAGACACACGTATTTCGTTTTAAAATAAGACTCTCGGTTTTCAATTTACAAAAATAAGTCAAAACACAAGGAAAGGCTGGTCAATAGTTAATCGTTACGGGATAGCTTTTTTGTTCTGTCATTTCAATTTGTTAAAATTATTGTTTCGCAGACACATTTGATGGATTGATCAATTTGCTATTTTGTTACGACTTATTAAATAACAAATCTTTATCGAGGCGAGAGATGTTTTACAATAATTTTTTATCCAAGAAGTTTTTACAAATCAGAAAACGGAGTCTTTCAATTTATTCAAACTCTGGTTTAAAGCGAATCTGCCCTAAATCATGTGGAATGATTATGTCGAAACCGACCGTGTGAGGGCTTTAGTCAGTCGAAGTAGTTTCACCCGCATAATCGGTTATGTCGATATTATTAGAATGACATTATAATCGAATTTGACTATTTTGTACAGTTTCAAGGGCCAAAATAAGATCTTGTAATGTTCCTCTTCATTTGCAGAAATTTGGTGGAAATAGTTTAAGACAAATAATATGTAATTCGTACTGTCTTTTTTTCTTTCAAAAACTATTTTTCATTATAAACATACAGTAGTAAAATAATAAAAAGAAAAGTAGGTGTTTAAGGTCAAAATTTTAAATGGCCCTTCATGGATAACACCGGAGAATTCCATATATCTGATAAAAATTCAAAAATTAGAAGATCAAACCTCAAAATATTTGTGTAACATAAGCGCGAGGAGCATTGCATAATAAGTAAAACATTCATAAGGGGTTCCAGGAACCCTTTGTCTAGTCTGTGATTGCTCAGTGAGATATAAGTTTATCTTCAGTGTATTTTTTTTAACCTATTTATGAAAATACACCCATAAATTTTAAAATCAATTGAAATAACTAGATTCATATAGTATCTTTTTTGACAGTTTTAAAGCAGATGTCTCGATTCCGGAATAGTTTTTGTACTCTTGCCATTTAAAATGTTTAAATCTGCATACTACTTAAGTTAATGTTTGCATTTTCGTTATTATTTATTTACTTAACATACACTGTAAAACATTTGTGCATTAAAAAATTGCAGACATGCAAAAATCAAGATTATATTTATAAACAGGAAACAGTCATTATTATTAAATAATTATTTGTTATTACATCAGGGGCCTGTTCATGAAGCGCTCTCATAATAAGGACCATTTTTGACGTATCGTTGTCCTATGTGCGTTTATCAAACATAGCGTAACTAAAAAAAAGTCGATGAAAATGTCCCAACTTTTGTACACCTAAATAGGTGTCTTAAAAAGTAAAATCACAAAAAAAAAACTGAACTCAGAGGAAAGTCCAATCGGAAAGTCCATAACCAATGATAAACACATGGCAAAATCAAATGACAAAACACATAAAATACGAAAGACAAGAACTGATGATCTTATGTTAGTACTTAATTTAGGACTTTATTTTATGATGTTTAATTTGTAAATGAATACGATTCCAAATGTATGAATGCCTCTTTTTCTAAATATTTTTTATTTTCACTTGTCTAATGTGTTCTTACTTCTATCTAAAACATACAGAGCAAAATAGTAGTGTCTGTATGACACCCCGGTATTCATATTTTCAATGTAGTATAAAATAAGAATAGAGGGGTACATTTAATTTGAAGCAAATACAATAAATGTTTATTGGAAAAATCATTAAGAATATTTACTTTGAAACACAACATATTTTTGTTTTTCTTTTTATAAATACTGCAATATCACAACATGATGATGAAAAATATTTTACTGCTTTTAGTATACTTGGAAAACAAAATATATCAAATAATTCAAGTATGTTACTGCATCTTTTCTACGCATTAGAACACGTTTATGATTGTCGATAATTTACCAATATCTTAATATATGGATAAAACTATAAATCAAAATAGCTTTTGGTACTTTGGAATTTTTCTTTTATTGTTTGGGAATTTTGGTTATGTTTGTTTCACATGTACCTTGGTTTGTGTTCAACAGTGAACATGGTCATATACAATTGATTGCTTAAATAAAAATGTTTGCCAAACATACGTTTTGAAACAATTTATTGTGTCATGATATCAATCATAAGTACCTATATAAATGTTAAATTATACATATTAAAGTGTCGTTGTAAAAAAGTACTTCTAAACGATTTATTTGTGTTTGTTAAACGTTTATTGTCTCGTGTTGATTGCTTTCGTAAAATGATTTAAGTTTAAAATTGTAGTACCATTCAAATTCATTTCTCTTATAGAAAACCCCCCAAAATATATATCTTTCTGTGCGCTAATTTTTTTTGTAATATCCTCTCAATATTTTTATTTTGTAGATAATATCTTTGCCTCAACCCGGACTATAAAAATGTATCTGTTAATACTTTCATAAAGAACCAACTGCTTATATATAGGTTGTTTTAAAACAAAGCAAAGTTTTGGTTTTGTGCATTTCACTTGTGCATTATTGTGGTGGCGGCCATTTAAAAAAAGTGCACCATTTAGAAAATTATTGAATTGTACAAAATAGTGATAGAAATTATCAGAAATGATTACTTTCGTTGTATTTACCTTTCAAAGATATAGTTTAAAATATCTTTGCTTTATCTTTAACAAATTTTAAAAATGTATAGCAACTGTCCGACATCTTGAAAAATTCCGCCATTTTAGATTTTTCATAGTGGATCCATAGCCTAAATTGACTACAATATACATGTTTACACTTGTGCAAAGTTTCATGATTTTATCACCAAACCCGCATTCCTTCAGAAATATGCTAGCATCAGCTGGACTAATGCTGGTAGGTTTACTTGTTATTTAGGAAAAGAATAAAATTGAATCCTGTAAGGAAGAAACGACATATAAAAATGCAATAATATTCAATATCGTTGCAAATATAAAATATTTTTAAGTGTTTACACCAAAAATCAAGCAACAGAGAAATTAAGTTTCGAACAGAACATATTCTATAAACATACTCTCAAATTGTAGGGATGTAGTTCGCTGGACACAATACCTCCATCCACCCTTAGTTGTATAGGTCAACATTATCATGCAAGTTCTATAATACTTTATTCACATATATTATTATTATTGTGTCTGTAATATATGTGTACAGAACATTTTCCGTAATGATCTGTTGACGTTTGCTTATAAAGATCACTTCAATTTAAAAAAGAAATAAAGATAAATGTATACGACAATTAATTTGATTTCATTATTTTATCAGAATTGTTCAAAGGAAAATAACTCTAATCATTTATACATTTTATGATGAAATTGACGTATGGTTATCTTTCTTTCTAAATAAGTTTATTAAACTTAAGTGCCAAAAAATCGTGTTTTTTATTATGAGTTCGTTACCTTTTACGCTGGTAAAAATGTTATCATATGTAATTGGACTCATCAACAGGTTTTACATATAAGCTAACAGACCAAACAGTAAAAAAGAGAAAATGACCCTTTTTCTTATTAAGGTTAATATGCATACAATGTTAAAGTCATATGAAACGAGTGACTGTTGAAAAATAATATTTATCCAATTTTTTGAAGCAATGCGTGTATATATCATAAACTTATTCTTCTGTGCACGATTTTATCATTTTTTGACCGAAATATATCGTATAATCGTCAATGTTTTTTTTTTTTATCTCTGTGACTGTTATGATTTAACAAATATGGCAGCTCATTAAATGCCGTGTTTTTGACTCCGAAGTTTACCAATTGTCACCTTAAGTAAACAATCAACAAAAAAGCATGGATATTGAGCACATGTTGAACATGTACAAGTAGATAATAGTTTATTTCAGTGACAGATCCATGCGTATTATTTTGTGGTCACCGGATTTTTACGAGAAGGTTAACGCTAAGGTCACTCTGCATACCGAAAATACGTCGGCAAATTGCTTCCTGTAAGCAAGCAATTAAAAAAAAGTAAACTTCTTCTAATTGTCGACAAATTAAAGAATTTTCTTCAGAAAAAGTACATAAGTTTAATAATAAAAAATATCCATTTTGTTATAAAAACATATGCATCTTTTTTTTTAATTTGAGGTTTCTATGAATTTAAATATAACAAAATAAAAATGTATCGAAGCTGTTAAAACTAAAACTTAAATGAAAGAAATAACAGCTGTTGAAGTACCAGCCTCCGACACTTTACTTTTAATGAATTTGAATTAGAAATATCGGAATGCATTGCTCTATATCAACGTAACATAAGGGTTAAAAATTTTGATTTTGCACTTTTAATAAAATTCTATTAGGAAAAAAGAAATTGATTCACAAACTTATAACTTCTTGAAGAATAATAAGGAATCAAAACATGGACACAAAATACATAAAATCAATAATTAATGAGGCATTTCGAGATGGTCAAATAGTTGGAAACATAAACATTCCTTACCGACCAATCATCAATAAGTGTATGTCTCCCACGAGAGGCGTTGAAAGATTACTGGATCTAATTTTAAAACCATTATTGAAGAGGCAGAACTTTTACATTCAAGATACAAAAGACTTCATTAATAGAATAAAATCACATGAGGTCAAGAAATATTTCATTCTTATTGCCTATGATGTAACGTATATGTACACAAATATGAACATTGATAAACTTAGAAGAAACAGTTATCAATGCATTAGAGTCAATTGACACACAAGAATATTCCCAACAAAAAAGATTTAACGGCATTTGTTAAATTAATACTACATGTACTAAGAAACAATGAATTTGAATTCAATGGACAGTTATACAAACAAATTATAGGTCTGGAGCGCCTATGGGTGGTATATTTTCTCCGACATGCACAGATTAACATCTGTCTGTACTATTAATAAATAATTTAGATAAGTTCCAATGGAGAGAAAACATCAAACTACACTGTCAATACAGAGATGACGGCTTTATGGTATTCACAGGCACATTAAAACAGGTTGAAGATTTCTTTAACATAGCGAACAAAATTGAACCTCTACTTAAATTCACATTTGAGGTGTCTAGTTCTTATTTGACCTATTTAGATACCGAAGTGTACAAAGGTGAAAGATTCCATAATAATAACATCCTTGATGTTAAATCACATATTAAAAAACTGAAACGTATCAATATTTACCAATCACTAGTGCACATCCGAAACACACATTCACAAGTATTACAGTGTGTGAATCTATACGTCATATTAGAAATAAAAGTGACATCAATGAGTTAGACAGACATTTAACTAACTTTCAAGATAAGTTAGTTGAAAGAAGATATTGTAAAAATAAAACAGAGAATGTTATTAGAAACGTTAAAAATACCACAAGCAGAAAAACAACCTTATTGAAGGTCGATAGGACAAATAATGTCCCACTCACTCTCATTACTAAATATAATCCAATGTTAAAAAAAACTTAGTAATTAAGGTTATAAGAAAACATTGGAGCTATCTGCAAAAAGACAAACAATGTAGTGAAATCTTCACCCAGGTGCCTATCATAGCGTATAAACGTAACAAAAATATCAAAGAATACCTTGCTAAATCAAGGAAATACTTTGAAAAGGGACCCCTGCTTTAATAGTATAAGCAAACAAGCCCGAAAAACTGTTAGTTATTATTTCATTTATAGGCAACAAACTTTCATTAAATGGGATTTAAAAAAACGGTGTAAAATCTTGAGATTTATTACGTATGTTGGTTGAAGGAACCGCATTTCATTATAATCAGTATATATCAAAACAATAAACATTGTATATTAGATAGACCCGTTCAAAACAAGTTAATGTATTTTATAAGTATTTAGCAATGCATATCCAAGAGCACGATTTCTCAACTAAATAGTTTAATGATGTCATAAATCGAGATTAAATAATATGTACATGTAAGATACTTGTAATGAATCATTCGTACAAGGGGTGTATGAGAGCACTCTGATTTCAAGAAAGAGGGTATTAGTTAAAAAAATACTAAAATAATACTTCTTATAAATATAAATTTTTGAAAACCATTAGCTGAATTTCTAAAAAAAAATGTTTTGGTTTCGAATGTCCCCACCAAAATATTAAATATTCGTAATAAGTAGTAAAAAAATACGAAGAGGATATGACAAAACACAAAAGTAGAGGAAAAATTAACAACGCTATGACGAGAAACGATTAAAAACAATAACAATTCAACAAGGTACTACATAGAAAACATTAAACATCCCATTAAAGCTGGAAGACAAAATCTATGTAAATTATAGCTTTGATCATCCTAAAGACGTCAACAAACAAAAATAATATATCATGGGGTTCAAGATTGTAATATATATTTAGTTGTTGTCAATACATTACGAAAACAACACGACAGAGTGTGATACTGTGACAATAAGTGACGATTCTATTGTTACTTCTGTTAATTGCAAACATTTTTGTATGTATGGAACAATGTTGTACAAAAAATTACAGATTGTACTAACCCACCGTGGGGTACAAGATTGCGATATATACAAGGAGAAGTTGGCAATACATTACGAAAACAACACGACAGAGCGTGATACTGTGACAATAAGTGACGATTCAAAAACATTCTCATATTGAAACTTCTGTTAAATTGCAATAAAGATATACATGATATACATACATATAAAACAAAGTCAATTATCAAAATATCGAACTCGAATTGCTTGATGTGCACTTAGTTGTATTTGTTATCGACACGAAATAGATGCTCTGGTGTCTTTCTTTCACCGTCCTTGAATTCAAGAGAAAATCTCGAAACAGATGAATATTCCTTCTTCAAACTTGGAGTATGCCTCTGATTTAATACCTTTATATTTGGAGGTATGTTTTGTGTCGCCAAAGTCATGGCGAATATGTCGGCTGTTGGGTTTCCTTTCGCAGACGTATTAATTTGTCTGTGCCTAAGAAAATAAAATCAATATACTATGCGAATACAATTCTAAAGTTATTTTCGATTTTTCTTGTAAATCGGATGCATTTCATTTTACATTTACAAAAAACTGTTGTATTGTTGTTGCCAAGTCTTTAATTTTATGTGTAACATTTTATGAGCTTGTTTTCTACTATATATTTTATTTGAAAGACAACCAAAATTTGATATGTTGGATTTATTGTTAATTCGTTCTTATCTTGAATATGCAAAACATAAAATAATTGCCTCTGGACGTTAACCAAGAAACTAAGTAATCAGCATTTGTGACTTGTTGTATCTGTCATTATGGTGGGTTTTTTTACTGCCCTGTAGGTATGTTTTTATTGGGATGTTTGAAGCTAGCAAAGACATGATAGAAGTATTGCGTTCATTTATTATTTTGTTTTGAGAAAAACATTTATATCTGAAGATTAATGGAAATATATACTTTCCTACATATTGCCATTATTGACGTAAGGCCATATGATAGTATGCAGTAATAAGGAGATATGGAATGATTGGCAAATAGAGAACTAAGGGTGAGGTTTTGTACCATCAAAACCTTTAAACCCGCTGCAATTTGTTTGCACCTGTCCTAAGTTAGGAATCTGTTGTTCAGTAGTTGTCGTTTGATGATGTGTATAATGAGTATTTCTTCCTGTTTTTTTTTATATAAATTAGACCATTGGTTTTCTCGTTGGAATGGTTTTACACTAGTACATTTTTGGGCCCTTTATAGCTTGCTGTTCGGTGTGAGCTGATGCTCCGTGCAGAAGAAATTACTTTGAACTATAATGGTTTACTTTTATAAATTGTTACTTGGATGGAGAGTTGTCTCATTGGCACTCATATATCACATCTTCTTATATCTATTAATGTTGTATTAAAAGGAGTTGATGGCAAAAAGGGAGACATTAACATCTTTCTATTTCATATTCTACGTCTAACGAATGCACACAGGCATCCTTAACCTGAATGGGTTTTACAAATAGCCGTTCCAGATCTAAAAGGAAATTGGTTGATAATTTTTGTTTTGTTCGTATGCGCAATGAAAAAAGAAAACAACGCTTAGTCATTAGGTTAAGAACGGTTTTAATCAGTCTCACTGTCTAGGAGTACATAAGATGATAATATTACACAGAATGCATTAAATTCTAGAAAGGAGAATTGTACTATCTTATGTCAGGAAAATAAAATACTTCAGCTGTTTCCATATAAGATTGATAGTCATCTTAAATGTCTGATTTATGTACATTATATGCCGTCTCGAATCTCATTTATGGTTTGAGGACATTCAATACATGTGAACTCATATGACCCCAGCACGCATTGATAAATTCAAAATAAAAAAATAATCTTTTGATTTACCCGATATCTTTATGCTTGACTTGGTAAACGATTACTCCAATCACAACTCCAAGGAAAACCAGTCCACATATGATACTAACAGGAAGTAAAACACTGTTTTCTTCTTTTTCCCCATTTTGTTCTTTTCCTTAAAAGTAGATTTCATTGTAGAGGTTAGTCGTAGACACATGTTGATACATTTTCAAGCTTAAGGTTCTCAGATGTTAAAAATGTCGCATAATATTCTCATTTGGTAAAATTTCTTTTGAATATTAACTTTCAATTTATTAAGAATAATTGATCGAGTATTCGTTATTTTAGCTATCAATACCCGAGCAATCGTTGCAAAAAATGTCAACAAATATGAACCAAACAATGCATTTTTTTTCACGCTTTTGTGTAGGATGTTTTCTAAACTAGTGGTCTTATAAAAGTTATCCGAAAACACTTTTTCCACTTTTTAATATGAGGACATTCTTTACAAATCATTTTTGTTATGCCACACAAGCTGCTTTTTCTTTTTGCAATCTGAGTATTTAATTTTATTCTAGTGCTACAAGTTTAGTTTGTTATTTAGGTACTTTTGTTTCATTTTAGCATATGCAATTTTCCTTATACGGTAAATGATTCTTTAATGTTTTTTGTTCTTTTTGTTTTATAGCGTTAAATATTTTTCTTTTATCAGTATAATCATTCATTTTATTTCTAATGTTGTTATATCATTCAAAAGTAGTTGGTAGACATAATTATATCTTTCAAAAATGTATCAATTTATTAATTGATATCTCTAAAAAAAAAAAAAAAAAAAAAAAACAGAAATCCATTAGTAACAAATTTTGTGCTTAATTATATCTTTCAAAAATGTATCATTTTATTTATTCAAATCTTAAAAAAAAAGAAAAAAAGAGGTCCATTAGTTACAAATTTTGTGGTCTTTCGCATTTTACATCTATCATATCAGCTGTACATACCTGTTTCCGTTTCGTCAGTCTTTGGAAGAGGACACGTTTCCTTGAAGAGAGAAATATATTATTTGAAATTTAGCAAACTGAGTCGTTTTTTAAAAAAAGGAAGTGTTTTAGAAGAAAAAAATGTTTGGGAAATGTGAAAAACTCAGAAACCGCAGTGACACTTTGTTAAATTTTCACCTAGCTTAAATTCGTTACCACTGATTCAAGGTTTCAAAATATATAACTGTATATGGTTGCTCATTCTTTATTTTTCTATGTTGTGTTTTGTTTACTGTTGGGTTTTGTTGTTGTCTTTTGCATCTCTTTTAATAAGAATTTGATAATGCAGGATTTCTTAGTTGTGTCTACTATATTTCTTTGAACACTAATAACAAAATAAAAAAATAACTTACAAGAGCAGTACATGTTACATTAACTGTTTCACAGGAAAAACATTCCTCATCATATACCAGAATGGTAACGTCCTCACCGAAATTTGAACCATCATTGGAAACACTTATTTCATACCCTTCCGCAAAGACAATCCCGCTAGTTGTTGATCTCTTCTGTCGCGCATGTGGCAATTCACAGGAAACCATATAAGAATTTAACAAAGTTGCTTTAGCAGTAGTTGTTTTCTTGTAGGATCTTGTGTTTTCAAAAAACTGAAAGAAATATATAGTAAACTATTCAAAATTATAATAAACACATAACATATCATTCAATATTTGAATTGACTTGTTATTATCTAAAATAATTTTATTTTGCAGAAGACTACCAAATATGTGCTTTTGCAATAGAAATACATGATGTTGGTGTATCGAACTCTTAACTCGTTACATTTTGATTTGTACTTTACTTTGTATTAATTGAACTAAAACAAAATGTGTAGTTCTAATAAACTGGACGTCAACAAACTGGCCATTCAAGCATTAGTTAATGTAAGTTCAGAAACGACCTTAAATATGTGCCAGTTAGTAATATATATGTTATATAACTTTTCTAAAAGCAGCTTCTGTTTAATGTTGAAGCATATCATCAATTTTAAAATTCCTCTATAATGGTATGTTCTTTGTTTAGATCCGAAAGACTAACAATAAATATACATGATATAGAAACAGTACACTATTTATCAACATAATAAAATTACCTCAAAATGTTTGGTTTGGCAATATATATCAGGAGGAATGAAATATCCATACACGTAAGTCTTCTTACATGCTCTTTTCCTAACATCACACAACCCACTGTCAGGCAGACTAACATTTGAAGGTGGGGTTGACCTTGGCTTTGCACAATCTTCCCCACCAAACAGTTCATTACAAATACAAGAGCCTGAAAATTGTAAAAAGAAGGAACGCGTATCTTTCTTTCTGTATGTCACAATTTTGCAAAAATCATTGCAACTTAAAAAATATACATCGTATATGTTAATTATGCTATTCATTTATAAAATACGATACATATGAAATATAACATTGGTTTTTCTTCCAATTTTACACAAGATCAATTAGATATGTACTATCCAAATATGTATGAAAAAATATTCATTCACGACTTATTGTATACTATGATCAACTTTCATTTTTTCCAGATTGAAGTGAAATCTTAATTACTGTATCTGTCAATTCTTGTCCACAAGTATAACATAAGTTTATATTTTTTATCTCAGTTATCAAATTGATATGAAAAATGGTAAAATTATCGGTGACCGTGAACATTCTTGTGACTACAAATGCATAGTTCGTAAAATTAACTGAAAAGATCATGAAATTAAAGGCATTTTTTGTTTTACGATAATAAACAATCATTTTCAATAATAATTGGTCTAGCTCTTTTTTGAAATGTGCAAGTTTTAAGAATAGTTGGTAAATCACGTTTAAGACAATTAATCTAATGATAGAAAATTATATCTTTTATCATATGTACAGCTGTATTTTATAAATAACACATTATATATGTTTAAATCATTTGTTTCTAAACTTTGCCAATAATGGGACATTACTCATTAAAAGAAGGGAAAAAAACTCCGATACAGTAATTGAAATATAGAAAGTGTGTTGAATTTACCTATTTAAACATGTATCAAGAAAACAAGTCCGGTGACCCTATTTGTTTCTTTTTCTTAACATAAATCAAGTTATAAGACCGATCTCCTCAGATTTTATCTTAAATTTCTATGATGTATTTATCGCACAAAATTGGATTTGCCATGTAAATCTATACAAAATCTGACAATTTTGTTCAACCTTTAGCGTGAAAAAAGGTCCGGTGACCCATACTTTTTATATTATTTTTGAAAACAAGCATGATAAAAGCTTAATTTTTTCAAAGTATTAGAACATTCTGTTAATTTTAATTAACACGCCCCAGTCACGTTATCACATATAACATATTAACTGCCTATAGAATATCAAACAAATATGAAATACAACTAAAACATATAACATATTAAACACATATTAAATACACTTTACATATATAAAATATTGCACACATACCGTTTTTGCATTGTCCGTTTGAAATACAGTTGTTTAAACAAAGGTGACTGGAAAGTTTTTCTAATAAAGTGGTTCCATCATCTGTTATTTGTTCACTAAGCGACTGATTCCTGACTAACTCAGCTTTTGCTGCAGTTTGCATAACGGACAAAGTAGTAGCTAGGAAAGCCGTGTCACCAGTAATCTGATTAAATTTAATTACAAAAATATACCAGTGAGAAATAAACATGATATATGATTGGTCACATGATATTAGTCATTCGTCATACGACAATTTCCGTTTAAGGTTTTCATCTGTTTTGATTTCCCGAAAACTTCCAAGAATTGGGAAATAAATCTACTGATTCGTTTCCAAAAGAATATATATTTTTTATAATACTAGGTTTTATAAAAAAAAAAATGATAACTCATTAGTGATCAATGTTACACTGAGAAAGCAGGAAAAAAGAAGCCATTGGTTTGAATGCTTAACATGCTTAAAGCACCCTAAATCATTTGACATAAAGCAACTTTTTGATCCTTGATAAATGTACTTCACTACCATTGTGTAAAACAAGTCAAATGTAACCAAATTATGGGAAAATTGTTATTTTTTTATCAAACATGTAAAGTTTGGCAAGTATCGCATGTCAATGACATCATTGTGTAAGCTATTAAGGGACATTTTTGCTTTGAAGTTTTGACATAATGGTAATTATAGAACTTTTGTTTTTTTTTCCTTTTCTTGCACTTTCGTTGTTCGAGTAATAATCGTACCTCCTTTTTACTGGATTTATAATAAATTCAAAACAGTATTTTATTAATATCAATATCTTTTAAATTTATAAAATATCTTAAAAACAACATTGTAATGCAACGAAAATATAACGAATTTATCTTTTGATAAACAATGATAAATAAGCAATTAATGTTAATTAAACTGGTTGGCATAGGAATACATAACTGAAGATTGCTATTATTTGCAATAGGCTTAATTATTCGAAATGGAATAATTTAAAGCTAACTAAATGCATTTGTCACCTTTTCACCAAAATATATGAGCTTATAGCTTTCTGACATGATTACAAGCTGTTTATTCATTACTTTTATAAGATAAAGTACGAAGTCAATAACAGTGAATTTTTACCTGTTTTTTTATCCGTCAACCTATAATTTTAAGTATCACTTGTTGAAAATTATTATCAAATTATGGCAATTTTCTACACTTATTAACAAACAAATGAGTTAAGATAATGATAATGATGATTTTATCTGAATGTATAATGTCTAGTGGCATTAAAGATATATTTATTCAATGAAACAGTAGTTTGAAATGAGTCATGTGAATATGGTACGAACCTACATAGCGAATTTTCATTGTTTGGATTTCAGAAACATATTGATACAGTTGTGAATGCCGATCCATCATAACAATATTTTCTTTGAGAAAATGATGACAATATGAAAATGGACGATGCATAACAATTTAGAGTCAACCTATCGAAGTACATAATTTTAAGAAAATGAAGACAGTAGAATTACCTTGATATCTTCAATAGATGAATTAATGTAATCTTCTATTGATATCCCAGAGGCTACTCTCACATCTATTGGGAAGTTTCTATCGAAATATTCCCTGCTCGTGGCTTCTGCCTGCTCCTCATTCCATCCGTTATGCCATCTTGGGGTCTGTAAAACAGAAGATGTCAGCAGATTTAATTATAATAAATGTCTTAATGTGAGTAAGTAAGTGATTTGGTGAAAAGATGAGTCGTTCATGTTTCACTTATGCATGTCAGAATCTTAAAGGGAGCACCATAAATTTATCAAATTGTCTTAGAAGTATTTGCATCAATAAATCGAAAATTCTTATTTTGATTGGTCTTATCACTGTCGCGACGCGATTGTCGGATATGGAATTTGGAAGTTAGTCTTTGAGTCTCAAGTCAAAAATTAGTTTACGATCTTATTTAACCACGTTTTAATATTCGAAAGTTAAATTAATATCAATTTTCAAAACATTTACAAACAAAAGTGATTCTTTTAATGTTCGTTTATTAATCAATATAACAACATGAAAAAGTTTTTCAACTTAAAACCAGTTTGGTACTTTTTTGTAAAAAATAAACAAAGACTATGTGGTATGGTTGCCAAATAGAATTTCAATTAACAAAAATACAAAGTGGTAGTTGCCGGGACTTGTACACCCGACAAACAAAAAGACCCTGATCACAAATCTGAGAGTACTCGCAATTACTGACAGTCAGTTTAAAGCCAATACAGCTTGTTTATGTATTTATACATCAATTTGCCTCTAAAGCATTAGCGTTTATGATGAAGACTTATTAAGAAATGTGTTTTTGATGCACCAAATTAAATAAATTCATAAATAGCAAACTTTTTTAAACATATTTGGTTGTTCCTCCTGTTTTTGAATATGTCTATCTGTTGAATTTAAAAACAATGACTTGCATATTTAACAGTTAAACGTTTTCTATAACAACATTAATTTTTAATCTATCACCTTATTTTGAACACTAGACATTTTGCTACAACATCTATCGTTTATACATCTATTGCCTATACATTTAATATCACAAAAAGGCCGCCCCATCCCCGCCAAAAAAATCATAAACCAAAGGTCATATATTATTTGTCGAAGTCTGACTGCATTGACATATTCCTCGTTTTAAACGAAGAGCTTTTATATACAAAAGTCAACTAAGTAAAAGACATAATTACGTTCCCAATATATGGATGCCTATTGGTTAAAACATACCTCAGCAACAAACGATTCGTCATAAACATCGGACAAGATTTCAAATGGCGGAAATTCTATAACATCATCTGTATCATCGGTATCAGTTATACTTTTTTTACCCCTTTCATTAATACCAATTTCATTAATGGATCTTTTTTTACGTGTTCCAGCTTTTATATACAAAAGTCAACTAAGTAAAAGACATAATTACGTTCCCAATATATGGATGCCTATTGGTTAAAACATACCTCAGCAACAAACGATTCGTCATAAACATCGGACAAGATTTCAAATGGCGGAAATTCTATAACATCATCTGTATCATCGGTATCAGTTATACTTTTTTTACCCCTTTCATTAATACCAATTTCATTAATGGATCTTTTTTTACGTGTTCCATCTGTACATTTGCTTTTAAATGATAGATTAGTTTCAACATCGTAACATGGTTCCATTGGTTGCGTAAGATTACAGTGTAGGCGGTATTTGTTTGTTATGTCTGCTTCCGTAGCACCCTCTGATGCACATTGGCAAAATGAAGGCAAATCATTCGATTCTTCAATTATTGTTGGGTTTTCTACAAAGAGCGATTCCCTTGTATCAGTAATCCTACAAACAATACGAAAACATCATTTAGCATTTGATCGCTAGCATTGCAGAACTTGATAAGATTATTAGTGTAATTCTTAGTGACAATCTAGACAAAGAGGTCTTTTGAGAAAAATCCAGGGTCTTTCAAGTATTTGTTTTGTGTATTCATAATCAAGTGTAATTCCTGGCAAAATATCCATCACATAAAGATACTATATGTATTTTTAAAAACTGTACAATTATACTTATGTTTCTTTACTGTAGAAGCAATACTGATATGGGTAATTATTAAGTGCATCTACCTTTCATTGATTTGAAATTTTTTAACCAAAATAAAATCTAAACCAGAACATATTCAAACCGTGGAAAGGTTATACATGTATAACTGTACTTTTACTCAAATAAGATAAAAGGTCAAACTGAATATAGGCACAGTAAATAAATTAGTATAGCTTTATTGTCTACAATACCACTACCAAATAATCAACTGTTTTGATGTTCAATAAGCATTAGTTTTTTTTTGTAAAAAGTTACTAAAAAGTACATAACAAAAATACCGAGCTCAGAGTAAAATTCCAAACGGAAAGTGCGTTTTCAAATGGCAAAAAAAACCACCATCAAACGAATGAATAAAAACTGTCATATTCTTGACTTGGTGAACATTTTCTTATGTAAAAAATGGTGGATTAATTCTGGTTTCATAGCTACCTAAACCTCTCAATTAGAAGTCGGTCGCATAAAATTTCATTTCATTGACAACGTTAACGATGAGTGAACAAAACCTAAAAGATATAAAAGGTAATAATGTAAAAAAAACAGGGGAACAGCAGTCAACATTGTGTTATAATATTAATCACTATAAAAATAAACAAGTATGTAACACAGAAATACAAAATGCTAATATAAAAAGCACATTAGCAAAACTGAAAGAAAAGAATACACATATTCAACATAGCACAATAACACAATAATGGGATGTATAGTACAGAGCCACGTCATATGTAACAAAAAAACACAACAAGGTGTATAGAAAAAGCACATTAGAAAAAATGAAAGACAAGAATACCAGTACAAGAATTGTACCATAGAACAAGAATACAATGACGTGATGTATAAGTATAGAGCAACGTCAAATGGATATCACCCAATACAGACTATACAGAAAAGGTTATATTCATAAAGACAATAAAAAAAATAATACTAAAAATACTTAGTCTACCAATAGTATAGACTAAACTTTCACACAATCTTAATTTCCTCAAGTAAATACCTTTATTTTTGTGTTAAGATTTTTGTTTTGCAATACAGAGGAATTAAATACCCGCCAATTCATTTGCTACTAAAACAGCTTTGTTCAACCTCCATATTTTAATATTGTGCTCCGTTATCATAACAAACGAAATGTTAGTTATACTCACATCCAGGATTTTGCAAATTGTTGTGAATTTGTAATGGCGATTGTTTCTCCTCTACTAAGAAAATCGTCATCTGTATTTTTATTTTCACTGCTGACATATCCACAGAGACCCTCTGTACTACCAAGGTCTAACACAGACGGTTTAATGTAAATATAGTCTATATATCTACCATTTACTCTAAATGTTATCTCTGTGCCAATTGGTAGAGTTACCTTGAAACAAATATATGTCAAGTTATTTTAGAGTAACTTTGAATTAAGACAAACTGTTGAAGTATAATGCGTCCGACATAACATGAGTATACATATTAAAGCAACATTGCCGATTCATGAAAAAACAGATATTCGACGAGGCTTCAAACAAATCTCAAAAGCAGACATATTCCGTGTTAAAGACAGTACTTTGACAGTACATATAATGGTCGACTTATACAAATTGCTACTTGGATAGAGAGTCGTCTCATTGACATTCATACAACATCTTCTTATATCTATGTACAGAGGATAAGTACACCGAGAATAATGTGCCCTTCGAGTTACTGGTGTTTAATAACGATGTGTGCCAATGTTAAGTGTTGCCTTATATCTTCAAAAGGATAATAATACGATATCAACAGAAAAATGAGAACATGATCTACTAGACAAGATATAAAAAAAATGGTCAGCAAGATCGAAATCATCCTCTTACTTCTTATTGAAGTTATTTCATTTTAAGGATGAATATAACCTTTTTTTATGTTTATGTGTGTCATGAAAATTAAAACGGATATGTAGACACATATAAAATGATAAACAAGTCAACATATACAAATACATCGAAGTCGTCAGCTGAATCCTTATTGTATTTATTGCCCCTTATTTACGATTATTATTTACTTGTCTGTCTATTATTATAAACATACTATATATACATGGATAAAATTTTAAATCAGCAAAAAGTATAAAGAAAAGAAGAGTCAATAAATAATAACCTTCTAATTTGACTTATTGCAATTAAAGGACGATACTGCCCAACCCCCTAGTAACAAAAATAGAAAGATATACACTCAAAAACGAAAATAAGATCACTGATACAAGATTAAATAAATATATATTTTTGTCATGCATTATATTCTATATAAAGATATAAAAAGACACGAGTCCACACTTTTGGAAAGTGTCGTTTGTTGGAGATTATCAGTTTTAGAGGCCTAATTTGTTAATTGAATGAATAATTATTTCCTTTTTTTTGTTACTAAGAATTTTTTATCAAATGACATTGATACGATGCAAAACGATATAAACAGTAGGCATCCAACAAGACGCTGAAAGTTAAAGGGTACGTTAAACCTCTTCGACCTTTTCATCAACGATAAATTCTATATTTCAAACATGTGAAGAGTTAAAGAGAGTAGCCTTGTTAATTAAAAGTTAATGATGCAGATGAAGGAAAAGGGGATCCCAAAATTTGATTTTGGCTCCTTTCGAACACAAATTAAAATCACAAAAATACTTAACTTCGAGAAAAATTCAAAAAGGAAAGTCCCTAATCAAAAGACAAAATCAAAAGCTCAAACAAATGGACAACATCTGTCATATTCCTGACTTGGTACAGGCATTTTCTTGTGTATAAAATGTGAATTAAACCTGGGTTTACAGCTACCTAAACCTCACACTTGTATGACAGTCGCATACAATTCCATTATATTTATATAATCAACTTTAGAACAGTAGAGTCACAACAATTATCAAAATCTTCGTTAGAGCGATAAAATTAGAAATATTGTAAAACAAAAAGAATCAATACTTAATGATTAAAATGAACCTGACTAAAGCCCCAGTTCCACAAGACCACGATCGCACCACGCTCACCGCGATCTAAAATAAATTTAGATCGTGGTGATGTCGCGGTATGAGCGGCATGAAAATGAAAAAATTCGTTTTTTTTTCACGATGCTACTACGTCCTCTCTACGCTTCTACAAAGATCCCGCTACGATTATACCACGTTCTCACCGCGCTTATTCTGCGACCTCACTACGCTTATCAAGATCTTTCTACGCTCTTCACGTTCTCACTACGACCATACCACGAGTTATCCGATTGCAACACGATCATACTGCGATTATAACACGTTCTTACCACGATTATACTACGTTCATAGCGCGATCTTACTACGTTCTCAGCAATTTAACGTCAACATCGTGTTCCATATCAATACAGTTCAATTCCTTCTCTTTCTGATTAAATCGTAGATTTCTCGGAAACAATACAGTGATGCCACCAAAAGGAAGATGTGGTATGAGTGCCAATGAGACAACTCTTCATCCAAGTAACAATTTATAAAAGTAAACCATTATAGGCCAAGGTACGGCCTTCTACACGGAGCCTTGGCTCACATCAATCAGCACGTTATAAAGGACCTAAAATATTACTAGTGTTAAACCATTTAAACGGGAAAACCAACGGTCTAATCTATATCAAAACGAGAAGCATGGTTGAGCTGTTAGAGCAAATGGATAATTACATTCAAACAAACAAAATCTAGGGAGCTTTTTTATATATTTTATGTGAAAATGACAATGAGAATGATGGTCGTAGTGTGAACGTAGTCAGGTCGTAAGAAGAGGGTGATGAGGACGGCAAGGGCGTGCTAGAATCGTACTATGGTCGTGAACAGCGTGGTATAGTCGTAGTGAAAGCGTAGTTGGGTCGTAGTGAGAACGTGATGGTCGTAGTGAGGTCGTGATAACGTCGCTGTGCGATCGAAGCGCAGTCTCTCCGAATAGAATCACGCTGAGACAAAGTCCATGAAGTTTCCACTACGTCTTAATTTTTTTTTTAAACGTAGTAGAAACTTGCTCAAATTCGATTGATAATACCGTTATTCGGTCTCTAACACGACCCTTCTACGTCCTTACAAAGACCGCACCACGTTCAACAAGTGTTTATTAGGTTCGTGTCAAGTCTATATAACTTCCATCAGGTGTTCACTACGTTCTTACTACGACCATCAGGTGTTCACTACGTTATTACTACGACCATAAGGTTTTCACTACGTTCCTACCACGTCCTTACAACGTCCATAAAGTTTGCAGAACGACCTCTGTAGTAGGTTCTAGTTACGTCTTAAGTACTCCATACAAAACAGAAAAATTCACGGGCATTTTTTATTTCATTCAGCAACATGCCAGCTAGAGGTCGCGGAAGAAATAGTAAAAGGGGAGTTTGTAGGAGTACACCCGCATGTAATCAGCGAGAAATTGCTGAAAAAGAAGCAACACCCGAGGAAGAACCAACAATTCATGCACAAAATGACTTAGAGGGGGGACATAGTGAAGATGATACCCAGTCAGTTCAGTCAGACTTTGCTAGTGCTCCTAAGGCAAGTAAAAAATCGAGACCAGTTATTGATTTCTCACCAGAAGAGGAGCAAAGTATGATTGAGTGGTTAGAGGCCAACCCAGTTTTGTATAATAAGAAGTTAAATTTATATAAAGATACGGCGAAAAAAGAAAAACTTTGGCGTGATAAAGCAGTTGAGATGGGAAAATCTGTCGATGTTTTGAAGATATGGTAACAGAAGAGTTAAAAATGATCGTTTAAGGTAGGATAAGCCAAGTTGTAATTCTGGAATACGAGTTTTGTTTTAGACAAGGTTTCCCGTAGGACAAGTAACACAAAGCCAAATATATAAATATAATAATATATTCAAAAATTCAAATATCCTTGTAATACATGTGTACATTCTTTATAAATCAAAACTGTTCCATCAGTTACCAACTATGCACTTATCATGCGGTTTTGCCAAGGAACTGAGCCAGCTTGACTATTGAAATATAGTCGAAGGTATTCCCTTTGCTTCTTTGCAGCTACGGTGTCTCTGTTTGGTCCAATTACCATGTTTACTTCATACATATTTGCGGTCGCTCGCCATAAGCCCGGAATCAAGTCATGCTGGTCATTTTCCATGTCAAGTTGCGCGTTCTGTTGTGTTGGATATCGTAGTCTCATCACATTGTGCAGACAAACGCAACACTCGACAATGTTTCGTACTACATTTGGCTGCTGCATCATGGTGGTAAGTAATAATTGCCATCGTTGGGCCAGTATACCAAATGCGTTTTCAACCACACGTCTTCCTCTCGATATTCTGTAATTAGTTATCAATTGTTCATCTGTTAAGCCTCGTTGAGAATAAGGCTTCATCAGATATGTTCTCAAACCAAAAGCGTCATCTCCAAGAATGAAATATGGCACATTTTTGTCACCGTTCGGCATTGGATCCGGGTCTGGAAAGCCAATCGTTTCTTCTTCCAAGCACTCTTTAAGTTCAGAATTGTTGTAGATCTGAGCATCAGACATTGATCCACAACCACCAATGTCAATCCACAAAAACTTGTAATCCGCGTCAACTAATGCAAGGAGAACCACTGAAAAAAATCCCTTGTAATTATGAAAGAGTGATCCTGTATTTGAAGGACATCTAATGGCTATATGTTTGCCATCGAGAGCACTACAGGCATGTGGAACATTCCATTTTCGCTGGAACTCTTCAGCAATATCACGCTATTCGAGCTTCAGGCCTGGTTCCAATGCTTTTCTAAGCCGGGTATCTCTCCTTTGAATTCTGGGACCTACTCTATTCAATATTTCGTCGAACATCTCAGAAAGTTGAAAAACGACTGTTGATCCTCCATTCTCAACTCCTGCATCAGTCTATCATAGTGGCCAAACATAAGCCTTCTTTCCTGAGTAAGCCAGGGACGCACCCACCATGTTCTGGGTCTCCTTTGTTTTCTTTTTATCCTGAAGCAGAAAAGCGCAACTTGAGCATCAAGAAGAGCTTGTTGTCCTTGTAATGATGTATGAAGTAGAAGTTAATCTTGTTCTATCGTTCAACAGTACAATTACAAATGATTCCGTCTTTAAAAAAAACCCTATATATACCATATTCAACACGGGTAACAGAGATCTGATGCAAACCTGCTGCAAACGCACCGCAGACGTGGTAAAGACGTACTGCATACCGATAGGTCGTACAAAGAACGTACTAAGGTCTTTTAGAACGTAATAAGAACGTAGAATAGTCTTCGCGAGGTCGTGTTGAAAACTTCCCTAAATCACCAAGTTCTAAAAGATCGTAGTAAAGACGTAGAGCAGTCGTAGTAAGGTCCTGATGCAATCTCCAAGAACGTAGTAAAAACGCAGTGATGACGGCTTTCAAATTTATCACGTCCGTACTACGTCCATACGGTTCATAACTAGTGTCATCTACGTCCTTACTACGACCAAGCCGTTCTCAATACGTTCTTATTAGGTCTTTACTGCGTTTTATATTCAGGAAGTTCTCACTACGTTTGTTTTGAACATGTTCAAAATTATTTCACGTCCTTCACGTCCAATAAGACCTTACCACGTCCATGCAAGTTCGCAGTACGACCATATAAGTTTGCACTGCGTTCGTACCACGACTTAGAAGTTCCCACTACGTTCGCCTACTTTTTCAGAACGCACTGGGAACGTGATGGGAACTTGGTCTAGTGTGACGGGGGCATAATCTCGCTACGATTGTACAGCGACCTTTGCGATCTTAGTGCGCTCTCACTTCGCTTCTACTACGACCTGATTTCGCCACGACCGCACCACGATTGTTTTGAACATGTTCAAAGTTGGCCACGCTCTTCACGATCTTGAAGACCTTACCACGACCGTGATACGACCTTACTGCGATCTACACGATCGCACTACGATCATCAAAATTTGCATTTTTTTCACAGATCGTAGTGCGATCGTGGCCTAGTGGGACTGGGGTATAAAATAGCACTTACAACAAATTTTTTACCCGAATCCTGACTATTGTCAATAGATATACTACTGTCATCGCATACTCGTTTAGCAATATAAGGTGTTGATAAACCACGCACAAACTTTGTTCTTGAAACTGTTGCACATGTTCTTACTACCAGTAAGGACTTGCCACTTCGTATAGCTATTCCACAGTTACATGATGCCCTCCAACATTTTGTAAACACTGCATTTACCTTTAATAACAGAAAATGGATTTGTTGAATCTCTATAAAAGATTTAAAACACAATGAAATATATTTAATTAACCTTAGATTTTTGGAGAATCTAGTTGTCTTACTAGTATTGATCGATGGCGTGATATCCATACGAATTCACATACGGGGAAAAGTGGAATGCCACAACTAAAATAACGAAAAAAGTTCAATTTGTTAAAATGATTAAGATTTTCCATGCACTCTTTAATTAGGAAAGTAGCCCGGTGAGAGTTACAGCCTCATAACTCATGCAGATATTTGTAATGATATAAAAACGACGATAACACAGGCTAAACCACACATCCTGACAAATAACCACATTTATGTAGAAAAGTTCGAGGAAAAGATCTGTGAAGTTACCTTTACAAAGTATTGCGTTACCTTAATAATGAAAAGGTAAAAGACCTATATTTTTTTTTAACTACCGTCTTATCGAAATGAGGGTACATGTTATAAACTATGATGAATAACAAATCGACCAAGAATGAAAACTGTCGGAGAATTGTTTTAACGGAGTCGAGTTTAACAGTTGTTATTGTGCTTAATATATAGTCAAACCTGTAATTCGCATATTGGCGATATAGTATGACGACTACAACTAATTGTTAGACGAACGTTTTTATTTTGACTTCGAAGGATACAGCAAAACAATCCGCTTTTTCATATCGATATACTGACTGAACTCGCCAATTATGCAGATTTTGTACAACGCTTTCGAAGTTACGTCGTTATCCTGATTCCTGTTTTTTTACAGATTAACAACCTGTTTTAAGAAAATTTTAATGAAAATACAAAACTCCAAGGCAAATGCAAAAGTATTCAATGAAAACTTACAGAATCAATCGCTATCACTCATCAGAACGAGTCAAAAACTATTGCAATATTCGAATTTCTTCAAATACTCTCCAAAGACAATGGTGGGTTAACCTCTAAGTTTTATGACACGTTCATTTTCTTTGTATAACAGTCGTGAAATGGCTGTATACTATCTAAATCTATTGTAGAGATACAAATTGTATGAAGTCTTAAATAAAATGAAGTTTTAAAAAATACATTTATTGGATGGTGCAAGAATTAAGTGTGATAAACGTTTATATGAATCACTCAATTTTAATATCTAAATTACCTGATAAGGATATTTTGTGTTCTGGTAGAGTATGTGCTCTCCTGTCCCATAATAGTTATAATATTTCCTATCTGCAGTATAGAAATGTGGATCGTTGTAAACTTGACAATGACGACCTTTCATTTTTTCATCGGCATCAGACACTAAAATCTAGAAAAAAGAAAAAAAGAAACATTGAGTTTTAAATTTGTTTTTATGACATTTTAACTTAATTTACCACAGCTGAAAGTAGTCAAACTAAAGAACATTACAGTATTATTTTTTTTAAACTTTTACAATAAAAACATGTTACTATATAAAGTTATTTCACTTTTCCGGGAAAACATATCAATTGATTGTTTGATTGAGACATGCACAATAATTTTTGGTACTTACTGTGGAAAGTGAAGATATAATATCATGTATGTATTTCTTTAAACATATTGTCATGGTATTTGGTACAAAAAAACATTAAATGACATTTTGTATTCATAGTTTAAGTTATGATTATGTCAACCAAAAAAATATCTTCTAATTGGTATAAATAAGAGAGATTTAGTAAACTTCTATTTTTCCTTTTCTCCTGTTCAGTCATACATTGAGATATTACCATCAAAATGGACGTTATTGTATAAAGTGTTTTAAGAATCATAAAATAATAACTGAAATGTCTCATTTGAGATATTCGAACACTTCCCGATGTAGTTATAAAAATACAAAAGTGGTATGAAGGCCAATGAGTCAAATCGTTATCAGGGATAATTTAATATAGAAGTTAGTAGCTAAAGATCAACGCATGACCTTCAGCAAGAAGCAAACATCATACTAAGCTACAAAAGGCTCCGAAATATAACAAATGAAAGACAATTCAATCTAGAAACTAATCACCTTTATAATCGGAATTGAAATATTATCCCAAGCACCAGATCGATCAGCTGTACTAGGTCGTGACGTAACACTTATTTGAGTGGTGCGTTTTCTATCTCCGTTGTACTGTCCATCAATGTATCCTGTTACATTAAACTGAATTTTCTGTCCATGAGTTGATGATGGAATTGATAAGCCGCAAAATTCAAAACCGTTAAAAGCAATATCCTGTTGTAAAATATTACTTGACGAACATGTCGCTGGTGTCTGCTGGTAATTAGGCTGAGTGATATAAAGTAGATGATGACATTGGTTTTGATTATAGGCACTAAAACATCCCACAGGTACTGTAACGTTGTAGGATATTAAAGTATTTTCACTTTCAATGACTTGGTATTGGAAGTTTTCAGGCTGAAACAGAAATCATATCTACATCTCATCTAAGATGAATAAATATTTTGTTGCGTTAGGATTCGAAACAATGTACAAAACAAACCCCTGATCATTTTGAGTTAAACCAGGCGGATACCAAGTTGAAATTAGAAAAAAAGAAAGAAATGGACCTCATTGTTTGAGAAGGAGAAGATCCTAAATTGGTATATTGGAATTGATTATATATATTGGTTTAAAATGTTAAATGGTGCCTAGTTTTATATTATTATATTGATGTTTTGGGAGGCAACTTTCCTTCTTTGAAACTTTTGCCCTGATTAAGAATTTTATGCATCTTATATATGTCGTTTTTACTTAAACATGTTTAATCATAGTATAGCGCTTCCAAATTTTTGTAAACTTTAAAAACATTTAAACAAAAATCTAATCCATTGTGGTATGCGCGAATGTAAGTAGTTGGTCTTTTTGGTTCACAAGAAAACATTCCGCTAAAACTACTTCCTCAAAAAGAATACAGATAGTTCTTTATAAAGCTTTGATCTGACCCAAATGACCGTTTTTAGAAACAAAATTCTACAAACGCACAAACATTTCATTTGGGTTAATTGCAGCTCTTAGTGACAGTGATGCCCTCCACACGGAGCACAAAACCTCAAGAAAAAAAGATTAATAGGCTATGAAAGATTTAAAAACACTATTTAATTGGGCTCGATAATTAAATAACATACTAGAATATACTATATACTTTACGAGAAGTAAACTTGAAGCGCGTCATCCCTACAATGACATCCGTTTTAACAATTGATAAAATAAGTTGAAGTAAGGATGAGATAATTTTGACGAAGTAGAATTCTGACTGAAACAGCTAGACTTAACCAACAATATTTAGAGATAATACATTCTTTTCACAGATTACAACATAAATAAATTATACAAACACGTAAAATTATCAGAAATATTAGCTGCCTTAATTGAATTTCAAAAAAATCTTTATTGATTAATTTAACACAGTGATATTCCAATTTTATTTTCAATTTAAGTTTTTTTTATTAGTCGCCTTTTTTATTTACTATGATATACTTTGATACTTACATAAACCCCTGCTTTAAACCAGTCACTGTCGTGATAAAACCCAGGTATTGTGCCAGTTGCATTCCTTAGTCTAACTGAACACTTTACCTTTAAAGAAACACACCATAGTTTATAGTTGATTACTTGAATAATTTTTATACAAGCAGTGAATCCACAACCACCGAAAAAAACATTGGAATGACAACAATTTGAATCAGAAAAACTCAAAACCGTACTATTATTTGATTGACGGGCATCGGTTAAAGTTACTGATTGTAATCCTAATTGAGATAAAGAATGTGTTCCTATTTTTAAGTAATTTCTAATGTACATCTACATGTATAGAAGTAAGGAACAACTGAATATATACAGTAGGAAAGTATGAACCCAGCCTAAAGACTTCAGTTTTTATTTTGAGATGGTAAAGTAACCATTTCCAAGTAGACAAATTATTCATCATATGATTGCACATTTAATTTTTGAAGTACTACTGAAAATATGTTTTTAGCTATGTATACATATAGTTTTCATAAAATATTAATTTAATTCAATGTGTATTCACAATACATGTATTCATTAAACCAATTCCAGTAATTCATACATCTATATTATTAAACGAGAAGACCTCATTTTGTGTGTCGCTTCTCTTTCTTCCACAATAAATCAACCATCATGCCTCTGTGTCCTATAGGTACCATGTATAGTCGCATTTGTCATCCATTCTTATGATTATTCAGATTGGTTTATTTTGGGAGAAAAAAGAAAAAAAATGCGTTCGGATATTTTTCCGTCATTGGACGAAATTTTAAGTCAGACTAGACTTCCGGTTTGCGTTTTTCTGTACTTTGAACATACACAGACTATGAATAAAGTGTATTTGTTATCTGCTATCATTTTCAAGTTAAATATCCACAGAGTTTATTAAATAGAGAGGGTCTATATAATATGTCAATGACCGCCGTGGATCGATTAGTAAACTGAGAATTGATAGTAAAAAGCAAAACCACTTTATTTATAGTAATGAATGTTCATAATATTATACAGACAAACGCTGTTTATTAATTATGAACATGAAATTAATAGGGGGGGGGGGGGGGGGAAGGGATGAGGAGCCGGGCTAGAAAAACAATTGTCATGTCCCAAAGTACCTATAACTTTTGATACGTTTCCTGAAATCCTCCAGTCATTAAATCTTTTTTCAAAAATTAATCCGTTTACATACTTTCAACCACGCTCTGCATGCCATTTCGCGGATGTGTTCTAGCATTTACCACCCTTGCTCAAAGTATTTCAGTTTGGGTTAACTCATTTTGGGAGGAAAACGAAAATAAAGGCATCCAGATATTGTTTCCGTCATCGGACTGACTTTTTGTGAAATATATATGTATTTTCATAGTATACAAAAAAACAGAAGGAATAAAAATAGGTATTTGGAAAAAAGGGGGTGGGCAAAACAAATGTTCCAAGTCCCTTTGACTTTTGATGCCTCTCCTGAAATTCTCCAGTTATATTTTTTTACAGTTTACATACGCTCTATGTTCCCGAGATTTCGTGGGTGTGTTCTAGTATAAATTTATATATAAATGTTTTCAATGTTTTCATCTGTTGTTTTATCCTAAATTAAGTTTTTAGGCTTCAATGTTTTTTTCACAGCAATTGTCATTTATTGTTTGATCATTCGGTGTTGATCTAGACTAAAGACGGTTTAATCTACAAAAATATGGGATTTTAAGTATTTCGTTTTATATTTTTACATTGTAAATAGTTTACTTACAATCATATTCATACGATGTCTTCCAACCCAGTCTTCTGGACGAAGGTCCGTCTTTCTTATTTCATTGTACAATTTGTTTTGGTACTCTTTGACATAATGATCATTAATATACCAGCTCACATCATAAACATAAGACAAAACTTCATCAAATATACACTGAAAAACCACAACGAGACTTGGTCCATACTGTGGATTCTTTTGATCAAAAGATCCAATATCCAAACTTGATATTACTCGAGGGACCACTTCTTCGGTAGGAAATCCGGTACCTATATTTGAATTAAAGCAACTATGAGTATTAAAAAAATAATAGATATGAAAACATTCCATTCGGAAGAAATCATTATGTACAATGAATCTTGGTTTTCCGTATCTATACAACCCATTATTTTAACCAAATGTTAAAGAAATATTAAAATAAAATTGAGAATTGAAATTGGGAAAATAATATTATATTTAGAATAGTATTTTACTGTTCACAACATTGATTTACAAAACCAATATAATTATCTATTGAAAAGAGCAAATGTTTAATGAAAATGCAATGTAAGTTATTCACTCAAAATATAACATGTTCCAAAAAAAAAACAATATCATACATAGTTTATACAAAATCTTTTAAAAAAATGTTTTATGATTGCTTATTTTGCTTTTTATTAACGAAACGTATAACGTTACTTTGCTAAAAAGCTTTTACTAGCAATTTTTGCAATATTTTAAGGTTTCATAGCAAATGCATTTTAATTTGTGCTAAAGGTTACTATTAACGAGTTATCTATTAGAGCGCAGGCATAATTATATTTTCTAGACTAAGTAAACATTTCCGAACGAGAATTGAAGCATGACGAGTACAAAATTTAGTTGATTCTATGTATTAAATGCAAAAAGTAAAATCAACATTTATTTAGAATTAGATGTTTTCTATTAAGATTATTAACCATGTTTGTATTATTGCGTCCTTGTAAAAACAAATACTTAAAATTGTTATTATAATTACTGTAAGATTTTAAAATACAGATTGAATTACATTTTTCTTCAAAAAAATTCCAATTCATGATATCAAATTGCAAACTTTAATGTGACATACATTGTTAACAGATTATCATAACACATATTTTAACAAATTAAAGATCAAGATAATGCACAATATATGCCCGTATTGAATAACAAATTGCGTTCATGTCTATACGAAACCAATAAATAACGTTCGACAATGCTAACTAAAATACGTTTTATTATCTATTTCAAGTAAAGATGTCATGAACATCCAGGTTATCTAGCAATGATGTTACCATTTTTCATAGATTATAACACACTTGGAAAACAATGAAATAAGTTCCGAATCTCAAAATTTTAAATATGATATTTGAAGCAAGCCTACTACATCAAATCGTTCGAGTCATGAAACTATTAGGTCCAAAAATCCCTAATGCTGAATTTCATAATAACACTTTTTCCTAGAACAGTTATCAAGGCTATGCTATAATAACTTTGTCAGAATTTAAATTAAAAACAAATATGAAAGAAAACAGTCAAATAACTTCAAAGAATTAAAATTATGGTGTAGAAATCTTTTAACTTTTTAACTACAGTCAGCAATGCTAGCATATACTTACTTGTGCAGCCGGGATGAAATCCATTCAGGGAAGACTGACCATCTGGACATTTAAAACCTCCTGTCCCTATTTAAATACGATATATAACTGTATATATATTTATTTTCTTTCAGATATCATACAGAAATAATGTTATGGTAGATTTTTCAAAGGAATAGAGGCAATAAGCGTCGAAATCGGTCATATTGTTCGAGTAAAAATAAATTCCTTCAAGTCATGTTTTACCAAATAAAATTTTCATTGTGAGAGAAGTGTAATTTAAAAAGTATGTTATGTTCTGCAAAAAAATACGTTCTTTCACATTATACATGCATGACCATGCCCAATGAACAGATGACACTTCTCGGATAGAGAACATCGAAATGTGAAATAATTGTTTAGAATATAAAACGTTAAATAGGAAATCCTTTGTAATACACACCGATCGAGATTTTCAACGGAAAATGCAAAGGACCATATTTGATAGAATATTGAATTTAAATTTTTAACCGACCATTATTACCAAAGGAAAAAGTTAAGTCAATATATGAAAAAGAAGTTCGTGAGTTAGCAGAGGGACATACCAACTCATAGATAAAAAATAAACTGACAAAGCCATTACCAAAAAAGAAAAAGACAACCAGACACATAAAAGTACACAAGACACAACATTGAAAACTGAAGACTAAGCAACACGAACCCCTTTTGAAAAACTTGAGATGTTCCACATGTGACACCGTTCGTGTTGCTCATGATATTAAAAGTCCGGGAAATTGTCTAATTCGGTAGGTAACATTCGTGAAAAGGGAACCAGATTGTAGTTACGACACAAGGAACATATCCTATATCAACTGTGAAACGGTTATTACATAATGGTCAAACAGTTCGTGATACAAATGTTCTATTATCGAGACAGTTTTTTCATCATGAGAAAATTAATAGTCTAACTCACATAACAAGGGAAAAACAACGAAAATATCATACTAGTTGTCAAATTACAAAAGCCAACCTTAAGTTGAGGTGCAAGAATATCTACAAGCATTCTATCTGTGACATATAGATTTCACAACTACAACAAGTATGATACGATATTTCTCCACTTGGGACAGTTGAATTTTAATTTTCAAAACGCGAGGCTTGAGGAGCTTTTTAAATGATTAAAATTTAACTCTTGTGATTGCAAGAAGAACGATGTGTACTTGTTTTGTGCCGACATCAGGAATGGTCACCTTTGTTATGACGTCACAATAGGAAAATTCATGACACAACAAAACATGTCAGGTTACAATCATATATCGACCAATCATTTGCCAGATATTTCACTAGTGAGGAGATAAATTTTCTCACACCTATCAAGAGATGTGAAAATAGCAAAATAAATCGAAATGCATGTTCTTCACCTGCATAGGTCCACATATCTTTCCTCTTAGATACGCATGCTTTTATGAGCAATCATATCACATATCACAACATTTAGCTTTTTTTTGGTCGCTTACCGAAACAATAGGCAGCCTTTGCTCGTAGACTAGGCTTTAATTGGTATACATAGAAGTCTGTGCAATTTTTCATGTCAATATTCCAGAACTCTTCACATAGGTCAGTGAAAGTTCGTGTACATACTTTTCTGGTTACCACGCCGTCCAAAACAGACGGCAGCAATCCTGCAATTGAATAAATCCATAAGATACACATGGTAGACGGATAAGAAAACGACTTAGGTTATCTAATCTAAAAATATTTACTTGTTTTTAATACATATAGAAAAACAGATACCAGACTTTTAATTTTGTCCACGTGTTTTGTCTACAAAAGTCTCATTAGTTACCCTTGAATAAAAAAAGGTTCTTAACGCCAAATGAAGTCCGAAGTTGACGAGCAATGAGGTCCTTAAATTTCGATATGTCTAATGTAATATATTCTTAAACATACACTCAATATAAATGGAAATGTATATAAAGTACATGTGAACTGCATCTCCTGACTGAAATATCATGATTTTACAAAATAACAAAAATCATTTGTTTTGCAAATAAATATTTTTATTTGTGTCCATTTCAGTGAAACCAAGATTGCATCAACTGGAGTTAAGATTTCGACAATTCTTTTCATAAACAAATCATGCAAATGTGGCATCGCTGGGAAATGATGACAAGTTAGACAAGAGGAAATGTTTGCTTAAAAACAAATTTGGCATTAGTATCAAAATCATTTCCAAATGACAAAAATCAAATGTTGAATTTTTACCATAAATTGAAACTGCATGTTACTGTTTTAACGAAAACGTTATGTCGGCTGTTTGTACTTACATGAGCAACATGATTGATGTCGCAGGTAAAGCAGAATTCGATTACCCTTTTGGAAATTTATAATACGTAATTTCTTGTGATATGACGTTAACTCATGTCACAGTGAGGTACAGCCAACTATATTAGAGTGTACTACGGCTTGGAAATATATTGGGAGCCATGCATTAGGCATTTGAGCTGGCTTTCTGCTGGGAACAGTATGTCAATATATATGTTCCTGCTTTCTGTAACTGCTAGCAAGTCAGGAAACTGACTTTTCATTGGTTGTCTAATGTGATACCTTCACGTATTTTGTTATTTTTATAGCTTTGAGTATAGATAGTAAGACATATAATTTACATTATTATCATGAACTAACATTGAACAGCAACTATTTTTAACGATTCTTTCTTGTTCAAATTGTAAAAACCTTGATAGCTTCAGGGGCGCTGCGCCCCCTGACCCCCTGCCTTGGTATAAACAGAAGGCAAGCTACGCCACTGAGCGGCCCTGAACCCCTGCCGAATATCCGCCTCAACGAGGTGGGATCGCTTCGCGACCCATATTAATTCTTCCGTACCAATATAAGTTTGAGTGCTACGCCTCTGAATTTAATACTTTTAAATTAATTCGGAAACGGCGTGCATCAGAGATAGCTGGGGCACGCATTCACGATTTTTACTGCCGTCCTTGACAGGCCGGACTATTTCCGATTAAAATTTGTCAAATATCGAAAATATGGGAGGTTGCATTGAAATGTCCTAGATGGGAATTTGTATGCGTCTGATCACGTTGCAGGCATATAGCACCCTATCTGTCTATTAAAGTATTTCTTTTAAGCGCATCTACTGTGGATATTGAAGAAATATTTACATGACGGAAAGTTCTAAATGTTAAAGGGGAGATACTCGTTACTTTAATAGTATGGCATTACTAATCTTCTGAGCGAAACTCTTCCTGAATGTTTTATGGATTTTAATGAAATATATGTCGGAAAAGGTAAGGGAGAGAGAAAAGGGAGGGAGACACGGGTCCGTTCACGCCCATTCACGTTCGCACCCACTCATATTCGCCCCTTTCACTTTCGCACCCTATATGTTCGCACCCAAAGTCCGTTCGCACCATACATGTTCGTGCCCAATTATGAGTTTAATAACTATAGCTTTGTAATCAAGTTTTGGCAAGTGTATTCTTATATTTGTTGTCATTGTCTCAAAATTAAAAGTAAAATCACAAAAATACTGACCTCAGAGGAAAATCAATTCGGAAAGTCTATAATCACATGGCAAAATCAAATAACAAAACGCACCAAAAACGAATTGACAAGAACTGTCATATTCCTGACTTGGTACAGGCATTTTCAAATGTAGAAAAAGGTGGATTGAACCTGGGTTTATAGCTAGCTAAACCTCTCACTTGTATGACAGTCGCATCAAATTCCATTATATTGTCCCCGATGCGTGAACAAACACAATAGGTAAAAAGGTAAAAAAAATAGAGGTACAGCAGTCAACATCTAAATCACTATAAATACATATATTATCAAAAAACCACTTTAACTTTGACCTGAATTTAGAAAGCCACTTTACTAGAATGCTTTACCGAACCTACAACTGGCACATAAAGTGGATTGTTGTCACGTGATCAGATAGGTACGATAGTAGATAAGGTGCACATTCACTTACGTTTGCATGCAGTTTATTCGATTTTGTTTTATAAAGAATATCAATTGTGGTAAATATAAATAATGTGTGTTGCATGAATTTAATATTTGAAATTTCAATATTTTCACAACCATGAAAGAAATTCTGTTTATTTAAATATTGTGGAATCTAACATCTGAACAAGAATTTGTGTATTAATATTCATGTCACGTGATAAGATAGGCACGATAGTAGATAAGATGCACACAGATATACAGATTATGTGACGTCATTTAAATATATTGGTAGATAAGGTGTACATCGTAGTTACAAAGCGAGTTAAAGTGGCTGTGAATCGATATATATATATATATTATTGTGGAAATTCCAATACGTCACAAAGCAATATGGCGATTGTTTACATCAATGTTGACAATGAGTTGACAATGAGATGATGTGTTGAAACACGAAAAGGAAAATATCTCTCGAATGTGAATAAAATGCATGCAAACGTAAGTGAATCTATATATCAGATATTTTATTTAGTATAAAAGAATGCAGTATTATTCGATTTTGTTTTATAAAGAATATCAATTGTGGTAAATATAAATAATGTGTGTTGCATGAATTTAATATTTGAAATTTAAATATTTTCACAACCATAAAAGAAATTGTGTTTATTTAAATATTATGGAATCTAACATCTGAACAAGAATTTGTGTATTAATATTCATGTCACGTGATAAGATAGGCACGATAGTAGATAAGGTGCACACAGATATACAGATTATGTGACGTCATTTAAATATATTGGTAGATAAGGTGTACATCGTAGTTACAAAGCGAGTTAAAGTGGCTGTGAATCGAAATATATATATATATCATTGTGGAAATTCCAATACGTCACAAAGCAATATGGCGATTGTTTACATCAATGTTGACAATGAGTTGACAATGAGATGATGTGTTGAAACACAAAAAGGAAAATATCTCTCGAATGTGAATAAACTGCATGCAAACGTAAGTGAATCTATATATCAGATATTTTATTCAGTATAAAAGAATGCAGTATAATTCGATTTTGTTTTGTACAGAATATCAATTGTGGTAAATGTAAATAATGTGTGTTGCATGAGTTTAATATTTGAAACTTCAATATTTTCACAACCATAAAAGAAATTGCGTTTATTTAAATCTTATGGATTTTTTCATTTGAACAAGAATTTGTGTATTAATATTCATGGCACGTGATCAGATAGGTACATGGTAGATTAGGTCCACACAGATATACAGATTATGTGACGTTATTTATATATATTAGTAGATAAGGTGTACATCGTAGTTACAAAGCGAGTTAAAGTGGCTGTTATTCGAAAATATATATATTATTGTGGAAATTCCAATACGTCACAAAGCAATATGGCGATTGTTTACATAATAATAATAAAATTCTTTATTAAACGAAGGTAACACATTTAACAATTACATGTTAATCTTCAAAAACTATCAATACAAATAAAAAACGTACAAAAATACATACAATATAAAATACATAATACAGTTAAATAAGCACATATGCATTCAGTAGAAGAAGAAAAAGAAATACATTAGTTTCATGCATCTTTATTCTGTTCAGTTAGAAAATAGTTTGAACAGTTGGTCTTAAATGTATCTAAATAATCTATTTCTTTAATATTATTTGGTAAATTATTCCAGGTAATAAGACCAGAATATTTAAATGTTCTTTTCAAAAAAATCAGAATTAGGTCTTGGTACATGAAGAAGTGACATGTTCACGTCCTTAATATATGCATATTTATTTGCCACTTGACTTTAAGAAATATCCTTTAACATATTTGGTCGGGTTCTTGTCTCTTTGACATATTCCCCATTTCCATTTTCAATTTTATCATCAACTAAAAAGTAAAACAAAACAAAGAAAATTTGCCTGTCTGTAATTGTAGGAACTTAATTTCACACAGTGGCAATTTTCACAAATAAATTTATATTCTCGCTCTATCATTTACCGAAATCGACGAAATACCTATTTGCTGTGACGATGTTTGATATTATACAAACTAAAGGCATGTAGAACAAAATCAGAAAAACTTTTCCAAAGCCCGAAGTTTTTTTATTGCTTTTATTTTTCTTCTTCAAAAGTTTGACAATGGAATTTGATACACAAATCCGCACATTTGAGTTTAATAAAGCATATTACACATAGAGTTTGTTCTAGAACGGGAGCCTGTCAATCGAAGTAAAACCGTTAAATATTTTAAACTAAACACTGGTGTTGTCACCATAACTAATTATGGTTTATTTCATACAACACAAACGATTTAAAATGGGCCGTGGCATTTTTGAGAAATAACATTAAGGCCAAAATATTGGCCATGTGGCACAGATCTTCTGAATACCATTTATTAAAGTCAATGAGGCTATCAGTTTTTACAAATACTAATAAATTGCAATTAACACCAATTAAAAGACTGATCAAAATATAAAAAAAACACAAATACAGTAAAAACATTCGACACTTAAGAGTGATAAATAAACGAAGCAGACATACGGTTGTGTCATCAAACGAGCAATCATATACAGGTACCATGCAGAATAGCGTGACGTTATCAATTGTTGTCAGGGTTGCCATGGCGCTGTTTTATAAAGTTCGAAGCCGGGCCGATTCTTAGCAGTCAAAGGTAAAACGTTTTCCAATGCTATGGCAGTCAAAGGGTCAATACTCTATGATAAAACCACTAAAACGTAAAACGCTTCAAATTCTACAAACTGGCATGTAGACTCCTGCTGTCCTTTTGTAGCTAAGTACAAAAAATGTACAAGGAGAAGACATCATATCTAAGTTTTATTTATCCGGTTGGAAACAAACCCTCTATATGGTGTTTATACCTGTATAGAGGGATAAAATTATTGCTGGTGCTGGAAAAATATAAAATATGTTATTTTGTGAAGTCATGAAAGGCTATTTTATTTCTTGCCTTGATCCCTTTCTGCGACAGGAAAGTGTCACAGCAAGAATAAGCTTTTGGGTCGATCTGGCCCCACGTAGATCCGGTCCAAGTCGATCCGGCCCAACGTCGATCCATCCCATATGTAAAATCGATCCGGCCCCAATAAAAAATATATTTATCGTGTTTATAAGAAATAAAAATAAAGATATATATTAATTGTAATTCATAAATGTTTATGATTTTTATTATAATGTCAATAAATGTAAAAGGTGTACGGTAAAAAAAGAAAAAAGACCTTTGAAAAATATCTATTTTAGATGAGTATAAAACAACTAGGTTGATTATGTTTTTATTTCAAGTTTTCTAGATTATTGGGTATATTCATATTATAACGTATATAAAAGAACTCAAACATCAACATTAATCAGCAGTAAGGCCCTGGGTTCGTTCTCCTTACTTTTATCAAGGACGCATAATACTAAAATATTAATATTATGGGTATTTAAGTTAAATAAACCTTTTCAGATATTTAAATGGTATAAATTCTCGAAATTCAAGAAAACACATGAAAATAATTAAAAGTTAATGGCTTGTTTTGGAGCATTAATAGGTCATAATAACACTTCTCACTGATTGTTGTTATAATTGCCTTTGATACATTAATAATTGGAATAATCCGAATGAAACAACTGGATTATTCGGATTAATCTTAATCAAATTGGTTACGCTTTTGCGCATGTGCACCATTAGGAAATTTAATTGTGCATCCGAAAGTTTCAAAATAACGATATCATTTATTCATACAATCCATCTCGTGTTAAATTCAAGTATGTACGAGGAGAGTATGACTTCAAATCAATTATGCTTGAACAAAAATATATGAATTTAGTCATGTTAGTTGTTCTGTCTGTGTTCAGATCTTTAACGCAATCAAATCATATTCCAGTTTTGGACATGTGTTTTTTAAAACGAAGGTTAAAATATTTTATGTCAAAGAGAAGATGTGGTATGATTGCCAATGAGACTACTCTCCACAAGAGATCAAATGAGTCAGACACAGAAGTTAACAACTATAGGGCATAGTATGGCCAACAACAATTAGCAAAGCCCATACCGTATAGTCAGCTATAAAAGGCCCCGAAATGACATTGTAAAACAATTCAAACGAGAGATCTAACAGTCCAATTATCAAAAACAAATATGTAACACATAAACAAAGGACAACCACTGAATGACCGACTCCTGACTAGGGACAGGAACATACATACAGAATGTTGCGGGGTGAGACATAATAGGTGTGTTCATATTTTTTTTTTTTTATTTAAGCGTTCATCCTGAGATTGCGGTACCTTTTTGGTCACTATTTATGTGTTGCGTCTAAATATGAATTGTAACACTTTATAGTGACTGAACAGGTTGATTTAACTTCCTCAAGAAACAGAAAAAGAAGACGAATTCAATGGAACGGCTCTAGACTATTTAACATGCAAGCTGATTATAGATAGATTTATAAGGATAGTAAGGTAAGTTATCAATAGATTGAATAATAATGGGGATAACCAACATTTTTATGCCGCAGCCTTAGCTATGGATGTTATAGTTTGATCCGACCAAATGTTTGAAACTTATACACAATGCTTATTACGCAAAACACGGATCAAGTTTGAATTTTAGTGGCATAACTTTAACCTTTCTAGAGAAAATGTATAGTACTATCAAACACTTTTCAAAGCTGGTATATAGACCAGTTACATCCCTGAATAAGTATACATTAAATAACTAAAGAGCATTACAAATAGTATCAACAGGTCAAATAAACAAGAAAGTACGATTTGAGAGTACTCACAGTTACTGAAAAGCCAAAAACAATTAATTTAAAAAAAATCAAGCATCAGAGACTAAAATCAACTAAAACAGATTACATTACAGAGATTTAGTATTTCAACGTCATGAACAGTCAAAGAAGACATGACTTGTGCAATGCCAAAAATAAATGTATGCTTGTTAACATATTGAAAAATTGCTGAATTTTTCGTCGTTTTCTTTCTCAAACTTAAGTTTCCCTCAACCTAACGTTATAAAACTTATACACAATTCTTATTGCAACAAAATACAGATGAAAGTCAAATTTTGATGGTGTTACTATTACTTTTCTAGAGTTATGCCCCTTTACAAATGAAAAAAATTACTGAATTTGTTAGTTGGTCTATCTTTTGAAACATGCTTGGTATAATTGGTTTTTATGTGTTAGAAAGATAGTACTATTATGTTAGATGGTCTATCTTTTGAAACATGCTTGGTATAATTGGTTTTTATTGTGTAAAAAGATAGTACTATGATGTTAGATGGTCTATCTAATGAAACATGCTTGGTATAATTGGTTTTTATTGTGTAGAAAGATAGTACTATGATGTTAGATGGTCTATCTAATGAAACATGCTTGGTATAACTGGTTTTTATTGTGTAGAAAGATAGTACTATGATATTAGTTGGTCTATCTTTTGAAACATGCTTGGTATAATTGGTTTTTATTGTGTAGAAAGACAGTGCTATTATGTTAGATGGTCTATTTAATGAAACATGCTTGGTATAATTGGTTTTTATTGTGTAGAAAGATAGTACTATGATGTTAGATGGCCTATCTAATGTAACATGCTTGGTATAATTGGTTATTATTGTGTAGAAAGATAGTACTATGATGTTAGATGGTCTATCTAATGAAACATGCTTGGTATAATTGGTTTTTATTGTGTAGAAACATAGTGCTATTATGTTAGATGGTCTATCTAATGAAACATGCTTGGTATAATTGGTTTTTATTGTGTAGAAAGATAGTACTATGATGTTAGATGGTCTATTGAATGAAACATGCTTGGTATAATTGGTTTTTATTTTGTAAAAAGATAGTACTATGATGTTAGATGGTGTATCTAATGAAACATGCTTGGTATAATTGCTTGTTATTGTGTAGAAAGATAGTACTATTATGTTAGATGGCCTATCCAATGAAACATGCTTGGTATAATTTGTTTTTATTGTGTAGAAAGATAGTACTATGATGTTAGATGGTCTATCTAATGAAACATGCTTGGTATAATTGGTTTTTATTTTGTAGAAAGATAGTACTATGATATTAGATGGTCTATTTAATGAAACATGCTTGGTATAATTGGTTTTTATTGCGACATAAGATATAACTATGATTTAGATGGTCTATCTAATGAAACATGCTTGGTATAATTGGTTTTTATTGTGTAGAAAGATAGTACTATGATGTTAGATGGTCTATCTAATGAAACATGCTTGGTATAATTGCTTTTTATTTTGTAAAAAGATAGTACTATGATGTTAGATGGTCTATTTAATGAAACATGCTTGGTATAATTGGTTTTTATTGCGACATAAGATAGTACTATGATGTAAGATGGTCTATCTAATGAAACATGCTTGGTATAATTGGTTTTTATTGTGTAAAAAGATAGTACTATTATGTTAGATGGTCTATCTAATGAAACATGCTTGGTATAATTCTTTTTATATTGTAAAAAGATAGTACTATGATGTTAGATGGTCTATCTAATGAAACATGCTTGGTATAATTGGTTTTTATTGTGTAGAAAGATAGTACTATGATGTTAGATGGTCTATCTAATGGAACATGCTTGGTATAATTGCTTTTTATTTTGTAAAAAGATAGTACTATGATGTTAGATGGTCTATTGGATTCAGCATATCAAAGAACCCCAAGATTTCAATTTTTGTTAAAATCAGACTAAGTTTAATTTTGGACCCTTTGGACTTTAGTGTAGACCAATTTGAAAACAGGACCAAAAATGAAGAATCTACATACACAGTTAGATTTGGTATATCAAAGAACCCCATTTATTCAATTTTTGATGAAATCAAACAAAGTTTAATTTTGGACCCCGATTTGGACCAACTTGAAAACTGGGCCAATAATCAAGAATCTAAGTACATTTTTAGATTCAGCATATCAAAGAACCTAACTGATTCATTTTTTGTCAAAATCAAACTAAGTTTAATTTTGGACCCTTTGGACCTTAATGTAGACCAATTTGAAAACGGGACCTAAAGTTAAGAATCTACATACACAGTCATGACAGTTAGATTCGGCATATCAAAGAACCCCAATTATTCAATTTTGATGAAATCAAGCAAAGTTTAATTTTGGACCCTTTGGGCCCCTTATTCTGTTGGGACCAAAACTCCCAAAATCAATACCAACCTTCCTTTTATGGTCGTAAACCTTGTGTTTAAATTTCATAGATTTCTATTTACTTATACTAACGTTATGGTGCGAAAACCAAGAAAAATGCTTATTTGGGTCCCTTTTTGGCCCCTAATTCCTAAACTGTTGGGACCTAAACTCCCAAAATCAATACCAACCTTCCTTTTGTAGTCATTAACATTGTGTTTTAATTTCATTGATTTCTATTTACTTAAACTAAAGTTATTGTGCGAAAACCAAGAATAATGCTTATTTGGGCCCTTTTTTGGCCCCTAATTTCTTAACTGTTGAAACCAAAACTCCCAAAATCAATCCCAACCGTTCATTTGTGGTCATAAACCTTGTGTCAAAATTTCATAGATTTCTATTAACTTAAACTAAAGTTATAGTGCGAAAACCAAGAAAATGCTTATTTGGGCCCTTTTTGGCCCCTAATTCCTAAAATGTTGGGACCAAAACTCCCAAAATCAATACCAACCTTTCTTTTGTGGTCATAAACCTTGTGTTAAAATTTCATAGATTTCCATTCACTTTTACTAAAGTTAGAGTGCGAAAACTAAAAGTATTCGGACGACGACGACGACGACGCAGACAACGACGCCAACGTGATAGATATATACGACGAAAAATTTTTCAAATTTTGCGGTCGTATAAAAATCAGCTGCTGGCCATAAAAAAAAAGCATTTTTTCAAGATGGCCACCGCTTATTTTGCAAATGGCGTCTTATCAAATTGGTTAAATTTCGTAAATCTTTTGAAAGCTGTGTAATAGGTCTCATCCAATGTAAGTTTTGATAAAAATTAAATTACAGTTCCTAAAGCACGAAAAAACAATGCCTACATGAAGAAAAAAATGACTTCCGGTCCCAAAATGGCATCAAAACGTGAAAAATGTCAATTATATCATTTCTCTCAATTTAATTAGAGATATCACTGACTTTGTTAAGTTCAAATGTATATATAGTTTGTTTAGAAAGACAGATTGCTTATCTTATAATTATCTGTAATTGACATCTGTCTGACATATAAAATACGCGGAAGGCCAGAATGATAGCGTTACAGTTACCAACACAGCTGAATTTCTTGCATCCGCATTTCAAAAAATCATGACACGAGGATCAGCTGCCAACAAAGAAGTCCATTTTGGTTTCCATTTGTCATTGTATTATTTCTTTAACCTAACTCCTGTGTTCATGACTTGGTACATGTGGAATGGATAACATCGGACGAGTCCAAACATGTCCAACTTGATATGCTACTCTTTTGATGTGTTCCAGAAGATTAAAATCGTTTGCATGGATGCAGCCTTATGGTACTATTCTGCCTCCCACAGGTAATGGTATTGATAAGGATTTTGTGGTAGGCGGAATAGCATCATAAGGCCACTGCTTTTTGCAAACGATCTAAATCGTGCATCCTTAACAGCAAACAGTGAAGTTTCCGTACATGATGCAAACAAATACTTCTATGATGTCCATGTCTGTGTCTTCATACAAAATCGGGCAAAAATGTCTGTTAAATCTTAGAATACTTCCAATGTCTGCTAAATTGATCTCTTTACTTTCTGATGCCGACACACTCACTAAATGTTCAGAGGAAAGGAAAAGCTTTACACAAGGACCAAAAAATGTTGATATTACATGCTCAGGAAGCCATCGAAAATCTTTATTCCTTCAAAAACCTATCCTTAATTTGTCCACACCTAATCTTGGGAGTACTGCATTTCTTAATACTACTACATTTATTTCAGTACTAGGTAAAACTACTTTTTACAACCTTTCAGCAGCATGCTTATCATAAACAATCATTTGTGTATATGCTTTTTCATGGTCACAAGGGGATAGCTAGGAAGCATCTGTATTGAAATTGCAAAGAATATTTTCACCTTGATGAGTGGCATAATCATTTTCATTATATATAGTCTCTAAAATAGCAATTATGTCGGCAAGAAAGTTGAACAATTCCGTTTTATTGTCATCTTCCGACAAACTACTCAAAACCATTGGGGTTCTTCCAGAACCAACAACTTGCCGTCTAGCACCAATACTTTACCTTTTGTTTTTGTCCCAGCCTTAAAATAATTAATTAAGTAAACATCAAATAGATGTCTACTCTTGGATACTTTATGTAAGGCAGTATGATATCATTTGCATTATCATCAAATATGTTTGCCCCGAGTGGTGGCAATAAATTTACCATTGCTGTCCCACCAACGATATATGCGTCAGAAAGGGAATCAGTTGATGGCAAATCATAGAACGTTTCAAGTATACCCATTTGCTGTGAATTAATACCACACCCTGAAACAAAGAAGGAGGAGCAGTTGGTTTTTGTGGCTAAAGAAGAAATGAAAAGTCTAGAAAAGAGATGCAGTCAGTGTCCAGGTTCTCCAGCTTTGCAAATAAGTTTCCAGTTTCATTTAACGGATTTTAAATGAAAACGTTCTTTTTAATCTGGTTAAAAATACCGGTAGCAGACTATCCTTCGTTTCGCATTTCATTAATTCAAAGATCGTACTATTTGAACTCAATATCTTGGAGTTCATATTCATATCTTACCTACTTCTGAATCAACCATTTCCTTAAGGTGGTACCTAACACTACAGGGAGATAACTCTGTAAAGTCAGCTAAACGTTTTAATTACACTGTGTTGTAAAAGGAATATTAAGCTTCTCAATGATCAAAACTGATGTTCGACAAATTGCTATATAACCAGTGTAATTTTTCTGACAAAACAGTTGGTTCAAAACATTTTAAATTTTTATATTTTTATTAAAGTGTCAAAGTAAATACTTTGACAAAATTTTATGAAAATTAAACGACTCAAATTAATTTTAGTGAAAGTGTTGGGTACCACCTTAAAAGAGTAAATTTTGTACAAATCTGACGACTCTTCTACAAATTGATTTCAAAACTCGTCCATTCCTTTAGAAAGTATTTTAAAGTTTTTGAAAAAATCCTTTTGTGTTTTTGTAGTCTTGGTGCTGTCGTTCATCTGTTGTAGAATGACTCAAGCCAATAAATCTTGCAAATTCATCTACCAGTCTACTGACTTCTGGTTCAGCTACCATCTTTCGTCTCGAAGGGATGTTCTATTAAACGTATGGTACCAACATTGCCATTCACGACTCATTATTCTCTGTTTGTGCCTGATGAATTGTAATATAAGAAGTCAACTTACTAGCAAACCACATGCAGTTATCTGATGTACATGTCTATTTATAATTACATTTGAACATACATGAAAAGCATCTGCCATTCTAGGTGTTGCAATAGCGGCTTCAGGGAAGACACATGTTCATCCACTATCACACAAAATATCACTCAGAATTGTAAACCAAGCCATTTTAATGAACAATCTACCAAACATGTCATTAAACTTATGCTTTTGAAACGAAACAATTTTTTTCTTTCAAATCCTTAAT